>VZRI01000596.1:0-58797 GCA_013397515.1 Upupa epops
CATGCTCTGTAACTACCTGAAAGTAAGTTGAGTTGTAGACAGGTGAGGTTCGGGCTCTTCTTCCAGGCAACTAGTAATAGGACAAGAGGGCATGGCCTGAAGCTGTGCCAGAGGTGGTTTAGATTAGATGTTAGAAAGCCCTTCCTCACAGAAAGTGTGATCAGACATTGGATTGGACTGCTCAGGGAGGTGTTGGAGTCCCCAACCTTGAAGGTGTTTATGGAAAGAGTGGACATGGCACTTAGAGCCATGGTCTAATTATTGTGGTGACATTAGATGATAGGCTGGACTCAATGATTCTGTGAAGTGAAAAAGCATGTAGCATGCTCTTTGTAGGAGTATATGATGGATTTATATTTTGCTAATGAAGACCTAATACAGAGGAAAAGAAGGAAGGGGAAGAGAAGATTAATAATGGGAATGAAGTTAGATTTAATAAAATAAATTTTAATGAGTTAAAGCTAGAAAGAATCTAAGTAGCTAAAATGAGATAATGTATAAACTGATGATGAATTGATGAATCTTGTTAAATCATGTTTGGAGGACTTTTTTTGTTGTTTTTTGGTTTTTCCTTTGAAAATAATTTTATATGAGAAATCCAGCAGTATCAGAAATCTGCTATGATCACTTAACTGGAAACCCAAAACAAGTTTTATGTGTCCCCAGAAGAGCCCAAATGAAGTAATAGGGCTTCACTTCTTTCTGGAGAAAGACTTTATAAAATTTTGACACACTTAAGTAGTTCTGATAATAGAATAAATATTATTCTGTATTTAGAGAGATTAGTGCAATTTTGCAATTTTCTTTGGCAAAACTTTCATTTATATTTCAGTAGAAACAATTTTTCATGCTCTGAACTACTTGACTTTCATGTTAGACTAAAGGCTGATTATTACTATTTCTCTGATAAAATCATATCACTCAAATGATAGTTGTATTTGGTCTTTTGGTCTATTCAGTAGCCTTTTCTGAATAGTGTAGATTATAAATGCAGTAAAGCTGAGCACAGTAAAACAGAAGGCATTGTTATGATGTCATTGGGTTTTCCCTGCATGTTCTTCATTTAACATTACAATCATCTAATTAGGAAAGGGTTGCTGGGCGGTTTCTATTGCCTGATTTTGTGTTAGTGAACTTCATAATGTTGTGGCTTCTCAACTTGAGATAAGCTCATCTTGGAATAATAAAGCTGGTATGCAACTATTCTGCAGAATAGCCAGTCATCACAGGTTTGTTCACTTAATGGTGTTTGTTCATTCACAGGCAACGATCAGCACTAGGAGAATGCTTGGCTGCTTTCTCGGGTGCCTTTCCAGTGGCCTTTTTGGAAACTCATTTGAACAAACATAATACCTTTTCAATTTACAATACCAAAACTTCGAGAGACAGAGCAGGTATTTCCAGAATTTCATATGAAGGTTATAAAAACACAATTTCATTGTAAATGCTGCTTGCTTTAATAATTGTATTTTTGCAAACATTTTATAATGCAATAATTTTCTTAAAATCTCTTTGTTATGTTTCTTTCCTAAATGAATAGGCTCATTCTGTAAAAATGAATTATTTAACTTTTCTAAAGATTTTTAAAAGGCTGTTTCTTAAAATAATTTTTTTTAATGGGACCATACCAAATTAATTCTTTAAAGAGCTATGGTGTTCTATCTTGAAAATACCAACAGTGATGCTTATTTACTATATATATATATTTAAGGTATTTTAATACATTTAGAAATATAATCGGCTGTATTTTCACAATTGTTTTTTTTAACATAAATTTGAATTTCTTTTCCAATATTGCATTAAACTATAAGATTCTGCAGTGTATTTATGTGTAAACTGGAGTGATTTCAAAGAAAGACTAGCCTTAGGCTATTTCGATGCAAATAATTGGATTCACAAATTAAATTGCAGGCTAAATTTTCAATATAAATGTATCTGTATGCATAATATATACAATAATATCAACTATTATTATATTAGTACACATTATTAACACTAGAATATACTTTTATGTATTGTAAAAATTTGATTTATTAAATTAGCATTCTGGGTCTCTGGTGTGTTGTGGGGAGATATTTCATTGTATCAATTTCTTTGCTCAGATGCAAAGTTTATGTTGGAAGAAATGATGAAATTTTAGCTGTATTATGAATATTAGGAACTGATCTCAATTTTTCCAAATTCATTCTGTAGTAATTGCATTGTTGGAGCTTCCAGATATAATTTTTTTTTGTTATAGGAAGTTTTGTTTTTCAAGGCTTTTATATAAAAGTTACTTTCTCAAAGATATTTGAGAAGTATTTGGTTTTGATTTTAGTGTTTGCAGTTTTTTCCTTGGTTTTGAATGTAATAGAAAACAAAAGTTGTACAGAATATCACTCGAAATTGGGTTTTTTCCAGCAATGACTTATTTTACTGATTGATTTTGTTTTTTTCCTCAATAGTTCTCAATTTGCCTACTAGTGTAGAAGAGGTTTGCCCAAATATTCCTTCCTTGGTGAAACTAATGGAAGAAATTGTGGAACTGGCAGAGTCTGGTATTCGTTACACACAAATGCCACATATCATGGAAGTAATCCTGCCTATGCTGTGCAGTTACATGTCACACTGGTGGGAGCATGGGCCAGAAAATAACCCTGAGAAGGCTGAAATGTGTTGCACAGCTTTGACATCAGAGCACATGAACACTCTGTTGGGTAACATATTGAAAATCATCTATAACAACCTTGGTATTGATGAAGGAGCCTGGATGAAGAGATTAGCAGGTAAGATGTAAAAATAAATGAATAAAATCTCTGGGTTATTCTTTTATTCTTTTAAAGTTGGACTAGAACACTTTTATATTTTTTAAACATTACAGATCTTGATGAACCAGAAGTATTAAGTGTAAAGAACAGTATAAGGATTAAGTTTTAATCTCATAATAGGTAGCATAAGAAGTACCTTGGACTTTCTTTTTCCTTCAGAATATTCACATGAATTTTTCAATGTATGAAATTAAAAACCTGTATTTGTTTAGCCCATATTCAGTATATTGCAGGCTTTCTTTTGGAGGCATTACACAGTTCTCTTTGTTTTTCTTTATGAGTTCCAGGTCCTTAAGATATGGTTTTGAAGGTATCTAACATGTCTGCTACAATGAACTGTGGAAATACCTATGTCATTTTAGTAATTGTATAAACTTCGTTGTGATAACACCTTCAATTTTTTTTTTAAACAGTTGATTTCTCAATGTTATCACCTGTAAGTAAAAGTCACTTCAGTGTTGTGAATTCATCATTTCAATTAGAATTCCTTGTGACTTTACTTATTTTAGTAATAATTTAATTCACAGTAGCAGTTTGGTTTCCTGGTCTTTTCAAGGTCAGTAATGTAATGGACTCAAAGTACAAGTCTTAACTGCATAAAATTCTTTGCAATCTAAAGGTTATGTTATAAATGGATTTGAAATAACAATGAAGTGCTAATTTAGATATTCCACTTATGAATAGACTTGCAACTATCTTGTGCTAACAAGTCTCAATTGGCTAGTTGATGAATGGTTGAACCAGTTTCATTTCTGCCTACACACAAACCCTCCAGTGCCCTAGCAAAGAAATCCAGACATGCTATTTCAGTAGGTCTGAAACTAATTGTAACTTTCTGCTTTGCTGAAGCTGAAAAGACAGTTTCAAGAGGTGCAGTGGCTGAATAAACTTGAGTGTGCACTGTGTACATGTGTCTGCCCATACACAGCCTAACAGTTGTACATTGGTAACATTTTGCAGGCAAATATCAACATGCCAAGTGATGTTTTAAGTTGTGAGATCTTGGTAGCTTATTCTGTGGAAGTGGTAACTTCAGCCTTTACAGTGATAAAGTGAATTAAGTAAAATCCTGACCACATTTAATTCTTAGCAAACCTTCTGCTGATTTCAATGGGGGCAGGATTTTGCTCTGTTAGCATACAATAGGATCAAAGAAAGAGAGGGGTAGGTAATAATTTTTGTTTGTATTTTATGGCCAGGGATGTATTATAATATTCATTGCCTTAAATAGTGTTTTCCCAGCCCATCATAAGCAAAGCGAAGCCACAGCTCTTAAAGACACACTTCCTGCCACTGATGGATAAACTAAAGAAAAAAGCAGCAGTGGTTGTTTTGGATGAAGAGCATCTAAGAGCAGAAGGCAGAGGTGACATGTCGGAGGCTGAACTGCTCATCCTAGATGAGTTCACCACTTTGGCACGGGACCTCTATGCCTTCTACCCTTTGTTGATTAGATTTGTGGACTATAACAGGTATGTGGAGAGGAACAGGTCAATGAATCTTGTAAAATCTTCCTGTTTATTGATGTTATCTCTTATTCTTTGATTCACCTGGCACTGAATTCAAGTAGCATTTACTCAGCCTATCATTCTTGAAGTTGATCAAGCTGATGCTTCATGAATTTTAGGAGAAGCCGGGGTCTTTCACAAAAGGTGAAATACAAATTTGTTGAATCAGACCTAGGATGAACATAAAAGGATTTCAAGGGGTTTGAAATGACACATGAAATAGCTGCTGCTACAAGAAAGTATTAAAAATGCGCATGCTTGATTTTGTTGTCTTGTATCCTTGTAAAATGGTAAAAAACAATTTCAAAACAGAAAACCAGTGAAGATCACCCATATTTCCACTCTTTTAACAAATTTCAGGGCAAAATGGCTGAAAGAACCCAATCCAGAAGCGGAAGAATTGTTCCGCATGGTGGCTGAGGTCTTCATTTATTGGTCAAAGTCTCATGTAAGTAAATTCTTGGTGAAGACTTTTTTCAATTGTTTTTCTTGTTATGCTCATCTATTATTTAGTGGTTTGGGAAAACACATTTAAAGACTATTTTGAAACTGCAGATGGGAAGGTAATGTTTTTCAGTTTTCTGACACATTAAATGCCTGAGTAGCTGTCAGAGGGAGACTTAATTGGTGTTTCATAGCAACGTAACACTGATTGTAGATAGTTGTCATATGCACTCTGTTTTGTTGTCTTTTTTGGGGAGGTTTTTTTTTCATATTAAGCTCATCAAGGTCTCTGTCCTTACACTTTTTAAAAAATCAGTTATTTTTCATCCCAAAGTCTTTTTATAACCAGTATGGTTTCTAAATTATTGGTAGTTATACATTGAAGATAATTTTCCTAAACTGTACAGTCAGTCTAGCATCCCAAGAGAGTTAAGAGAAAAAACACTTGGAAATGTTCTCAATACAACTAGTGTTTCCTGAAGGAAATATGCAGCTGTATTTGTAATCACATGTTATATTGTAGCATAAACGTTGTTTTTTTAATAAAGGTATATAATTATGCCTAGGTCTGTAGCTAGATTGAATGAAGGAAACTGAGTAAGTGTTCTAAAAGCAAGGAAGTAGCAAACATAACTTACAAGTTTTAAATATTTAAATATTTTATTCTTTGAATAAAACATGTTTCCCAGATGATATTATTCTATACGTAACAAGTTTTACCAGCTAAACCTTCTGAATTCCACTTTTAAAAAATTTACCACTGGTTTTTGAATCTGATTCTTTTTGATATGTGATGAGTAATGGGTTTGCTTTAAGCTTAATCAGACACTATCACCAGTAGTACCTGTATAAAAATAAAACATAATTCAATTGCATGCCACAGGAAAAAGAATTAAAAAAACTAAAGGAGACTAAATCATTTCCAGGAATGGACCTCTGTACGGATTGATCATTATAACTAATTTCTTTTCTGTCATCACTTGTGTTCTCCCAAGACTGGCAAACAAGATGCCTGATTTTTTGTGCATTTGAGCCTGATTTTGTCTGTAAGATTTACTATAAGCATCATTGTGCATCAAAATCGATTGCCCAGTAGATAGAGATAGGGTCAGATTACCTGTATATTTAAGTTCAGTCTTATATTTGAAGTTTCTTATGTATCTAAATGTATAATGGGAAAAAAATTGGAATGGATGACTTGGAAAAAAAGGAAAACCCAGACAAAAAAAGAACAGTGAGATTTTTGTAGCCTTTTCATAAACAGATAAACATTTATTTCTCACTAACAAAGGAGAAACCCTAAAAGACACAAATCAGCAAGCTATGTCATATACATAAATATAGAATTCAAAGCCATTTTTGGTCACACATTAATTATTTTTTTGGTTTTTTTGTCTTATCTTCCAGATTTTCCAACTTTTCCATTTGGGTATATTTTCATCTAAGGTTTGTTTAGATAGATCTATCAAGTATTGTAAGTTCCTTTAACTGAGATCTTCTATATATTTCCAGAATTTCAAAAGGGAAGAGCAGAATTTTGTGGTACAAAATGAAATCAACAACATGTCCTTCCTTATCAGTGATACCAAATCTAAGATGTCCAAGGTAGTGTAGAGATTTCTATATTTTTTTCTCTTTGCTAAGGTGAAGGAGAAGAGGACTCCAGAGGAGTTTGGGTTGTTGGGTTTTTTTTAACAATATCTGTTGCAGATCACCAGGTTGAGAATCAAAATATAGTCATTTGATAAGTTCAGTGGACTATCAAGATAGTGTTGCAAAACCAGAGACAAGTGCAAAGTTGCTAGTACAATTCTTTTCTTTAATATTGGATGTTTTTTCACATCTTCACTTGATGCTGCAGGCAGCAGTTTCTGACCAGGAGAGGAAGAAGATGAAGCGAAAAGGTGATCGTTACTCCATGCAGACTTCTCTCATTGTTGCAGCACTGAAAAGGTTACTTCCCATTGGCCTAAACATTTGTGCTCCTGGAGACCAAGAGCTAATTGCACTGGCCAAAAATCGATTCAGTATGGTAGGTGCCCTTTTGTCAGCTGTAAATTTTAGTAATAACTTTTTGTTACTGAAATTTTTTGACTGTTTCCCCCCATGCCCATTCTTACAGCATGACACAAATAATCAAGACTGTATAATTCTGTTGTATAAACAACAATGGTTGACCTAGGTAGTCAGTAATCTACATAATGTTCTCATTTTCAGGGCATTCAGTGTGGACATACTCATTTTCTAAATGATCGCCGTAGGAATAGAGATTAAATTCTTAAATTAAAGCAGTTATTTTGTCTGTCTTAATTCTTAAATTAAAACACTTATTTCTCTCTTTTAATTTTTAGTGGTTAATTGTTGTGTTTTATGAAACTTCAATTTGGAAATGCAAATAAGGACTGAATGTTTCCTAACTTCTATGACCAATATAATGGTGACTTTCTTTTAGATTAGTCTCATGTGAATACAAGAATTTCTGTAGGGATACACTGTTTCAAAAGTGATTCTTCTATAAGTAAACTCACAGTGCAATAATGTGATTATAGTTTATAATATACTCCTTTCTCTGTATGTGATGCTCAATATAACCTAGTGGGTTATGTGACCTTCAAACAAGTGAATTGAATGTTTATAAAGGAATAAAGATCTGCAAAAGAAACAGAAACACAATCAGAGAAGGCTGAATTAATGATACTGGTTTCATTTGATCAAACTTTGAATAAAGTATGTGCGTGTGTGTATGCTAATAATTTTAATTCAGACATCCACATTGTCTATTTTATTGATTACCTGAACTAAGACCAAGGTTTATGTTTTTATGAATGCTATTTTTCTTACCTATCTTCTATTCCTAATTTATATAATTTGTAATTTATTGACAGAAAGACACAGAAGATGAAGTACGAGATATCATCCGTAGTAATCTTCATCTCCAAGGCAAGGTAATCTATGTGAGGCTTTTAAGTATAACTTTTCTTTCTTTGAATTCATTTCTTGGCTCCATATAATGACAACCTGACTTGTTTCATTAAAATAACTTGTTAGGCCTTTTTTCTCTTCTGTCAAGCAACTTGCACATGTCAGTTACTGAGTAGTAGGTTTTTAATGTGTTTATGTATGTGCTACATACACTAAACTGGCCCAGTGTAGTTGAGCTACTTTATTAATGCTTGAAATAATAATGACTAAGAAGGCAGCATAATACAGAAGTTCTCCATTCTTTCAGTAATATTCTGTTTTCAAATGGCATTTTCTACTAACCACTTCTGCTCTTCACAGACACCATGTTCTGTCATTTATGTTAGAGCTAAAATGTAATTTATCTGGATTTCTCTTTGGAAAACTGTACTCTTAGACAATCATCTTTCTGAATCTTTAGCTTTTAATGTTGTGGTGTCTGTTTCATGCATTTGTCTACTTCTGTCTGCATTTGTCTTCACTCTGTTTCTGTCTTTCCTTTCCTTGCATGCCTGCATGCTGTTACTCAGTACCAAGCCTTTTATTTCAAGAAATTGATGACGAAACTTGCATTCATTTTCACATGGATGAAGCTCAAGTCACCAAAATCTTCCAGCCGTGCTAATTCACACCTTGAAATGTCAACTACTTACACCCTTAGAAAACTACCATTACAAAAAAACTGTGTCTTGGTAGAATGTGAGGAATCTGCAGATCAAAAGACCTCTCCACCTGTGATTAAAAAATATCCAGTCATGACGATCCAGGCAAATGCTTACACAAAGACTGTGGATGTGACAGTTGTTAAGAAATGGAAAAGCGGAAAGGTGGAAGAAGTCCCTGCCAATTGTGACTCTCTAGATTGTAATAAGCTATTATTGACCAAATGTGTAAGTTAATAATCATTCCTGGACCTTCAGTAAACTCTGTATCATAGGATGTTTCATAGAGGTAAATTAGTGTTACAGTCTCATCTTTGGCACAAATTGAAATCTGGATCAGCAAAACTGTTTTAGAATTGAGTTTAAGCCCTGTAGGAATGGTTATGGTTTAGGCTCATAAATGCTGCAGGAATCTGAGGGCAAGTGACTTAACTCTAAATTGTACGATCAGGAATGATTACCACCAACAGCTTTCATGAAAATGGGTTTTGCATTGTACTTGTCTTCGGAGTCACTGGCACCAAAAGTAACTGCAAATTGTGTGCATCGGTGTTGATTAGCAGAAGCACTGGGGAGACAAACTGAACAAAAAAGAGTTTACTAATGGTAAACCAGAGAATCACATATCACTGAAATGGGGAAAAAACCCAAAGAAATATAAAGAGAAAATTAGAAACAACATTTTGCTTCACACTGTTCTTTATAATTCACAGACTAATAGGCAAATGTGTCTTGAATTCATCTTTCATAAATACACTTTATATTTACTGGTAATCATTAAAGCTAAAAAGAAAATTTTGGACATAAATAAGACTAATATTACTATTTTCCATGACTGAAAACAAGTAATCCCAACTAGCAGAGCATCAATTTCTTTGCCATTCAGTTTAATAACTGGAAAGTCTGTGTACAAAGCTATGTCTGTCTACCTCATATTCATAGCTTCTTAAATAATGTATTAATTACTAGTGCTGTTTCTTGGCCCATGATCATTTGCTCCTTGGATGACTCTTAGGCTTTTGGTCTCTGGGAGCTCTCAAGAATCATTGCACAAACCATTCTTCAGTTTTATTCTCACAGTCACTGCAGTAGACACTGTACGAGTTATCTATGTAGAGGTGTGGTTTAGACATATAAAGTGCTTCTGTTCTTTGAAGTGGTTCCTGTAAATTGTTTGATCCAATGTTTTGGCCCTCTTGGCCACAGCAGAGGGCCAACAGCATCCTGGGGGAATCAGAAGGGGAGTGGTTAGCAGATCGAGGGACGTTCTTCTCCCACTGCACTCTGCACTAGTGAGGCTGCATCTGGAGTACTATTCCACTTCTGGGCCCCTCAGTTCAGGAAGGACACAGCGCTGCTGGAGGGTGTCCAGAGTAGAGCAACAAAGATGATGACTAAAGTAGAACACCTCCCTTATGAGGAAAGGCTAAGGGAGCTAGGTCTCTTCAGCTTGGAGGAGGCTGAGGGGTACCCTCATTAATGTCTATAAATACGTGAGGGGTGGGTGTCAGGAGGATGGAGCCAGGTTCCTCTTAAGGTCATCTAGTGAAAGGCAAGGGGCAGTGGGTGCAAGCTGGAACATAGGAGGTTCCATATCAATATCAGTAAGAACTTCTTCACAGAGAAGGTGAATGTAATGAAGCACTGGAACAGGCTGCCCAGGGGGTTTGTGGGGTTCTCCTTCTCTGGAGACATTCAAGACCTGCCTGGATCTGTTCCTGTGCAACTCGGTCTAGGTGATCCTGCTGTGGCAGGGGGATTGGATTGGATGATCTTTCAAAGTCCTTTCCGATCCCTAATGATTCTATGATTCTGTGAAATTTTGCCTTGGTGACATGAAATCTTTCTCCTGCAGCTTGAGGATCCTGCCATAAGGTGGCAGATGGCACTTTATAAAGATTTACCAAACAGGACTGAAGATTCCTCTGATCCAGAGAAGACTGTGGAAAGGGTCCTTGATATAGCTAACGTACTGTTTCACCTGGAACAGGTTAGACCCACTTTCACAATTCCATCATTTCTTAATCTGAACAAAAGTATTTATCCTTTCATTTGCACTTTCACCATCTGTACTTAATGTTATAGCTTTTTCCCCTTTCTTTTGATGGCTACTGCTTATGTGCTTTACCTTGTGTTTTGTAATCCAGTATTGTGCTTGTATCAATCACAGTGTGTTTGCAGCTCAAACATGTATTTGGAAAAGTGCTAAGAAATACATACATATATATATATATATATTAACTTCCTTTGGATGGATTTCAGCTAGCAGGAATATACACTACGTTGTCCATGGACTGGGAAATGTGAGTTAAGACCAAATAATTATTGAAAAAGATGTCATTTTCCAAGGTACTCTTTTTTTGTCTGGTGAGATTTCAAAATGTCTTCACTGAAAGGTTGGAACAGGCTGCCCAGGGAAAGGGGATTGAAATGCCATGCCTGGATGTGTTTAAAAGTTTTGTAGATCTGGAGCTTAGGGACATGATTTTTTAGCAGTTGCCTTGGAACATTTGGGTTAATGGTTGGACTCCATGATCTTGAAGATTTTTTCCAAGCTGAACATTTTGATGATTGTATATGAGTTCAAAGAGCTTATACAATTGATTTTTGGTAGTTTGGCTATAACATTATGTATGTAAATTGATGAAGCCTCTCTAGTTTAGAGAAATAGTTCAGGGGCTTTAAAAGCCAATTGTAATCCTGACATTTTCTATGTTGTCATAGCATATAGAATCCAGCAGTAGTACAGAATGGGATGGATTCCAATTTTAATAACAAATAGACATTTCAGACCCTTACAAGCAATGAATTGTAGTGAAGTAAATGCTGGCTGTTGGTGTTCTCAGTACTTGTTACCTTTTTGTTTAAAGTTTTGATCCCATGGCTTTGCCTTTAATCTGTGGACAAGTGCTCAGGTGTTTTTTTACTGAAATGGCTAATTCAATGTGTTTAAAAATAATCACAGAATCACAGAATAATTTTGGTTGGAAAGGGCCTACCAGATCACCGAGTCCAAGCATACCCACACCAATAAAAACCATAAATGCTTGCTAGATTGAAAAGCACAAAATAATCCCCTCCATGCCTGCCACTGCAGCATGTTGCAAAGTACCATGTCTACATGTTTTTTAAACACCTCCAGGGATGGTGACTCAGCCACCTACCTGGGAAGGCCATTCCAGTGCCTCACCACTCTTTCTGTGAATAAATTCTTCCTATTATCAAATCTAAACATCCCCTGCCTCAACATTGTCCCTGGTTTTGTCATTGGTTATTGAGGAGAAGAGGCCAACACTCACCCCTTCACAACCTCCCTTCAGGTGGTTGTAGAGGACAGTGAGGTCCCCCTCCAGCCTCCTCTTCTCCAAACTAAGCATTCCCAGCTCCCTCAGCCTCTCCTCATATGACTTGTTCTCTAAATCTCTCATGAGCTTGGTAGCTCTCCTCTGGACCCATTCCAGCATCTCCAAGTCTTTCCTATCATGAGGCGCTCAGAACTGAACACCGAACTTGAGATGNACACAGAACTTGAGATGAGGCCTGGGTTGAGTACAAGAACTTTCCTTCTGCTGACCACACTATTCCTGATACAGGCCAGGCACACTACTGACTCATATTAAGCTGGCTGTCTACCAGCACCCCCAGGTCCTTTTCTGCCTGTAGCATTGTCTGGAGTTGTTGTAATGAATATGTGAGCACAGGGTCTGCTGTTTTAGTAGTCGTAAGTAGTCCTTTGCTCTCTGTATACAAATACTCTACTTCCCTTCTATATATCCTCTGAATCTTTTTCTTATTGCATTGGCAACGACTCATTTGTTCTTTCTGTTTTTTTCATGCACAGCTAACTTCTTTGTTTTTACTATTTTCAGAGATCTGCTTGCGTAGGCCGTGGCTATTTCTTTTGGGAAAGTATAGAAGGTTTAATAGTTGTTTGTGAGAAGATATTACTAATTATCTAACTTTCACATTTGGGTTTGGCATTTCACGTTTGGTTTCTAAAGTGTTAGTACTGACTTTGCTTTGTGACTGCAGATAATGACTGCAGTGAACAATTTTGTATTTTATCTTTTGGAAGGAACTTATTTTAGAATGTCATCATTAAATCTTACAAATATAATTAGCCTTGTCACAGCATAGTTGGTAGTGTTTTAGTCTATCTAAATTTGTGTTGTTTAACTAGGAATAATTTTTCATTTTCCACAGAAATACTTTTGGATAAGTATGTTTGGATTGAATATTGAATCTACATACGGTTAATCATCACCACATGTTTTAAATAAAACACTTTATTGCATGGGTGAAACACCAAGTGTTACAGGGCAGAGATACTAATTTCCTTTGATTCATTTGATGATGTTGGCAGTTGTAGAATCTCTTAGTTAATTCTGCACTGCAACTGTTTGTGGTAAATCTTACGAATAAAGTACTGTCATAGGCAACGTGAAGATGTGCACTTTATCTGTACATATGTGAAGAATTACATAGAAAAGATAGAAGGAGTGAAGATTCTTTGTATTAATTGGTAAGGTACCCAAAAAATGGCCTCTATGATAATATTCCATCTAAATGATATAAGAAGTAGGAGGAAGTTAAAAAAGAAGAATGTCTACATCATAAAAGGAAGAGTTTTGCTTTTAATTCAGTTTTGCTAAAATCAAATTCTATAATTTGTTTGATCACTTGCTCTCTGTCTTTGAACACTTTTTCTCCCTCTATTATTATTCTGTTGTCTTTCCATTTGATTTGTCTGTTACCTGATGCTTTTCTTATGATTGGTGTGCCCAGACAGTGGGGACTTTGCCACATTGGTTAATTTTCCATGTGGATTTTATGTAACAGGTTGAGCACCCACAGCGCTCCAAAAAGGCAGTGTGGCATAAACTGCTGTCAAAACAGAGGAAAAGAGCAGTTGTTGCCTGCTTTAGAATGGCACCGTTGTATAATCTGCCAAGGTAAGAGCTGTATTTGTTCTGTCTTTTCCCACAAGCATTTATGTACATTGCTATTTGGCGAGATCAAAAGGAAGAAAAACATGTTAAACCAGTAACTGATAAACTAGTAATGTATATCACTTTTCTTTTAATAGATCCAATTACTTTCAAAAATGTATCTTCTTAGAAGAATGAGTTTGTAATTGATTATAAGTCTAGCTCTCTGCTACTACTGTTATTCCATCTGGTATGCTTTCCTCTTTGAAAAGTGTACACCTTCCATAGGAAATAACTATAGATACAACTGTAATATCATCTTGGGAGACAAATTTCATTCTAAGCTGTGATACAGCTGTGGAAATATGGAGTTACCTTCATTATTTCATGTTAAGTTTTCAATATGCTGGAAATAAATCAATATTTTTATCTTGTCTATTCCTTGTGCGCTATTGGGAAGAGCACTGTATGAGACAAGAAATATATTCACATGCTGTGGGCATTTTACACTATTTCCTGTGACTCCTTTTCATCTTCTTTCTTGTTCAATAGAGAATGGGATCTTTAGTCACACAAGTTTCAAAATCCTGAGATTCTGGAAGGAAAGGATGTTCAAAAAAAGAAAAGACTTCATGCAATAGCCAAAAATAATGTTCAGGACACTTGTATCTGATCTTTTCAACATGACAATGTACCTGCTTCTTCTTCAAAATATGCATATTATTACTGTTGCCATAGTTAGGATGAATCCTCTCCCAGGAAGCACAAGGAAGTGAGAATCATATTAGCTTGAACTGAGGTTGCAGTGACATTTTAAAATAGAACAAAGAAACTCTATTCTTACTCTAACAAGTAGGTCACCTGCATATAACTAGCATCCCTGTGTAATTTAATTTTACTTCTTCCTTTTCAGCATGTGTGATTGGCAGTTGATTGAAATAAAATAACGTGATTGATAGGGTTCTTCGTGGCAAATCAGTTGTCATACAGTCAACATTGCAGCTTACCCTTTTTGCCCTAGTCCCATCATCAATTTAATTTAATGCACTTTGGGGGGGAAAAAAGGGTTTATTATTTTAGGTATGTAAGTCTAAACCCAAAACTTAAAAAAAATGTAATTACTTGACCACGATCCAAAGTTTTCTATTTCTCTTATCTTAATATTTAAAATAATAAGAAAATACTTCATACTAAAAGTAAAACTCTCAGATGTGGCAAAGTAATTGATTTTCTTGTTAACTTTGTTTAAATTTATTTAAAGATGTCTTCATTATGTATTTCTAAAATCATTGTTATTAAATTTCAATACCAGTTGTACAAGTTAATGAGATACAATTTTTTAATAGGACTTTTTAAGATAAGCTTAAGTTTTAAAACAGGTGCTTTCTGAGATCTATAACATAGACATTTTGTTTTATTTTTAAATGATAGTTGTAATAACTGGACAGTTCTTCAGTATGAAATTGATAGTGACCAAATCTACTTTTTAAAAGTTTACAACCTTTGTTTATAAATCTTCCCATTTAGGCACCGAGCTGTCAATCTCTTTCTTCAAGGCTATGATAAGTCTTGGATTGAGACGGAAGAGCACTATTTTGAAGACAAACTGATAGAAGACTTAGCAGTATGTGTGGGTGCAAAGGGTCATGGGAATGTACTATGCACATTTTTGTCTTCTATAATAAATACAAGTCTGTGAAGTACCCGGGTTGCCATCAAAGCTATCTGTATGCACAGGAGTGACCTATAACTCAGTGACTGACAGGCCTTGGAAATGATGGAGATTCCAGAATCCCCTCAGGCAGTTTGCTTCAGGGGTTCACTAACCATTTAGAAATCTTTTTAAGCTTTTGTCCAAATGCCAGTTCTTATCATTCCCCTACCTTTACTCCTCTGCCTTATGGAGATGGGGAACAGCCTATCCTCTTTTTTCTTTGCAGTTAGCCTTTATTTATTTGAAGACTTCATAAACCACATTAAAGCCATTTAATTCAAAAGGTTAGAGGTTAAAGGAAGTCTAGTCTTAGATTCAGTCCCTTGGAAGCAGAAAGAGTCTGCTGCTTCTTCACAGAAGGATCCTCTTGTCAGGGAGGTGAGGATTACTCCCAACAGTGAAGTGTAAGAACCATGTTTTAGTCTGGTGTGATTTCCATGAAAGCTTTGTGTCCTTATCCCTTACATTCATCTCAGGTAGTTGTTCTTTTGAGTGTTGGGCCAAGAATTAATAGCAGGAATTAATTCACCGCCTGGGAGTTCCAATAGAACACAGTCTCAGATCAGTGTGTTTATTGTGAAGAGAGTTGGTTCTCTGCACTAGGGAAGAATAACTAGAAAATAGCTACTAAAAATTCCCCTATAATTTGCTTTTACTGTTTCCAGCTTATGCTTAAATCTAGATACCCAAACTATGAACAATTTTGAAAAGAAGGGTCAAAATAATGAAAGTAAGGATAGCAACAATGAATTAAATGCAAGCAGGCTGTGGAAGTTCATTTTTAAACTCACACATGCAGAATTAATTTCTTGTACTGTCCTTACCACCTTGTGAGAAAACAAGAGACTTGTGTAAATACTTCATATACATCCTTTTAATGTTACATCTTAATGTATCCCCATAAATGTTTTAAATAATGCACGGTCATTGTGAAGAGTTAAGGATTAGTGGTTGAGAGAAAGTGTGTGTAGATATGGAAAGTAGGACAATGCAGCTTTTTGCATGTGTTTACGGATTTGTAGGGATTTAGGTATGAAGAAATAACCCATTATAGTCACTTGGGTACACCCTGGCATAAAGGTTTATCTCCTTACCTCCTCTATGAAACCATATCTTTGCAAAATTTTAGAAAAACGACTTTTGGTGAAAGGTAGCTTATGTGAAAAATAGCCTTACAGAGAAACAAACTAGAATGGCTGCTGCATCTTTCTTTAGTAAAGGACTCAGGCATTCCCTTGATCTTCCTTAAGCATACAGATGTGTGTCTCCCAGAGAGAGGGGAGATGTATGTACACCTTCAATTCAAAAGAGCAAACAAACCCTTTGTCTTTTAAATCAATTTCTGTCACACTGATGCTGCTTTACAGCACATTGCTGGAAGGTGGCTGACATTCTGCTGTTCAGCTCTGTGAAGTTGATGAAAAGCCTCTGGTTACCCCATGTTCTGGATAATAGCAAGAAAAGATTAAAGTTCTTTTTGGTATTTATGGAAGCAGATTAGTTTGTGTGAGGAAAGGAAATTCATCTGCAGATGGTATTGTTGCAAATGGTCATCAACATGGTCGGGATTCAATCTCTTCAGACCTTTCTTGGAACTTCTTTGCTCCAGGTTCTCTAAGTTAAGATTATGTATGTGAGTATTTAGTGTTTAATAAATTACACAGAATGAAACTTTGTTCACTATAGATAATGGAATGTACTTCTAAAATATTTTTTTTTCCTTAAAGAAACCAGGGGAGGAGCCACCAGAAGAAGATGAAAGCCTTAAAAGAGTTGATCCTTTACATCAACTTATTCTGCTATTCAGTCGAACAGCCTTGACTGAAAAATGGTATGGAAGGTGTGAGAGACTGCAGAGCTTGCATAGATTTTTAGATTGCTGTATTTGAAGTTATATCTCAGTTCAAATGAGGTTGTATGCTTAGGCCACACTGTGTATGTATGTACATGTGGTGAGTTTGAGTAAACCTGTATAGTCTGTGATATGGAAAGAGATTTTGACATCACTGACAATGAGATAGAATCAAAGAACCATTTAGGTTAGAAAAGACCTTCAAGCTCATCAAGTCCAACCACTAACCCAACTGTCCCAAGGCCACCACTAAACCATGTCCCTAAGCTCCAGATCCACATGATTTTGAAACATGTCTGGGGATGGTGATTCAACCTGGGCAGTCTGTTCCAAGGCCTTGTGGCCCTTTCCATGAAGTTTTTCCCCATGTCCAAACTAAACTTCCCTGGGCAACTTGAGGCCATTTCCTCTTGTCCTATCACTTGCTACTTGTGAGAATGAGACCAACCCCCACCTCTCTACAAGGACCTTTCCGGTAGTTGTAAACAGCAACTCTCCTGAGTTTCCTTTTCTTCAGAGTAACGAGCTCCATCTCCCTCAGTTGCTTCTCGTAAGTTTTGTTCTGCAGATCCTTGATCAACCTTGTTGCCCTTCTTTGGACTCACTGCAGCACCTCAATGTCTTTGTTGTATTGAGGTGCCCAAAATTGATCCCAGTACTAGAGAAGTGGATGTAAGGAGTTTCCTAGATACAGATAGGTATCACTATACTAGGTTCTCTTCAGGCATTTATGAATTTCTGAGCACTCTGTTTGTATTTGGCTTAATTTTCAGTTTGTATTAGTCAATCAAGTCCTCCTTTTCCAAAAAGACTTTTGTGATTAATTATTTTTTTAAATGTTAATACCCATATGTCTGCTCTCTATTAACCAGCAAATTGGAAGAAGATTTCCTGTACATGGCTTATGCTGACATTATGGCAAAGGTAAATTTTGTGCTAGTTTTTGCAAAATATTTAGGAAATACATATTGTTTTAATAAAGTGAATGAAGATCAAGAGAAATTATGTGCAATGTGAAAGAGGGCTTAGCCCTTCTCCCTGCTCCCTTCTGACTTACCAGCAAATGTTTTCTTTCTCTGCGATATCAGAGCTGCCATGATGAGGAAGATGATGATGGTGAAGAGGAAGTGAAGAGTTTTGAAGTAAGATTATACTTACATTTGGTTTTTTTGTCATGTTAGACATTATTTCATAGCTTCCAACTGGCATTTAAGTTTCTTGATTCATGGCTTACTGCAGCTTATGCCAGTGAACTGCATGTCAGAAGCTGGATTAGCAGATATGAGGCACCAGATTCCATTGTAGGAAAACAAAGCCAAATGTTTTATCACCTAAGATTATGTAGAGAGTAATTTAATGGATCTTCTATGTTTATCTCACTGGATTTCAACTTATTAGTTGTTGAAGAGAAATATGAGTAGTAATTTATTCTGGAAGTCTAATAATAAAAGGCTGTGTCTTGTAAAGTATGTTCTACATATAGTTTGGATGGTTAAAATACTGAGATAATACTGGGGATGTTTTGCAGTAATAATTTATATTTAGCAATTTATGCAGTATTTTTATGTTCATATATATATTAGTGCTTCTTCCTAAACGATGATATTTTATTAATCAATACTGCCAAGCTTATTCTTATGTAGAGGATACGAAAGCTGTATATATTGTTGAGTTTTTAGTAATCATCAGTGTACAAGGAACCACTTATGGGTCAATTACAAGAGTGAGGAATGAGTCCTAGTCATCTGTTTGCTCTGGGATCTCTCATCTTCCATTTAATAAAATGGAAATTTAAATTCTGTTTAGTAAAATGGAATTTACAAGAAAATGGTCTATTCTCAGGGGTATTTACGGATTTAGCCTGTTCATATTTTTAATATATGCTAGCATATTATAATTCTGACATTAAAAGTTGTCATATCTTTTTGAATCCATGCATATATTTAATATTTTTACTGGAGCATAGAAACATGAAATATATGCTTTTGTTTTTCTTTAAAATATTTCTAAATATACTGATCTATTTGATATAAAACTACCTGTACTGTTTTGATATTTGAGGAGAATTTTGAGGCAGGTTTACTTTTAGTCCCATTGTTTTGTACACATCAGATGTTTTGAATGCTTTTATGTGATGCTGTTTTTGATAGCATTGAATTATTTAAGTGCATATTCCCTGTTTGACTAGATACAGAAATCAGACCACCAGCATAAAATTGTTTTCAGTTCTGGTCCAGTTGAATTCAACTAATTTACCCAAGAATATAACTAGCTTTTTCTTGGTTAATGACAATGTCTGAATCAAAATTGCAGTGTTTTTTTTGATTGTTTGGTTTGTTTTTTTTCTGGAAATGCAATGTATTGACATGTCATTGACCTAAAAAAATAATTTCTTTCTGTAAGCTTTTTTCCATTAGCCCATGCATGCTTGTTAGATATCAAAAGTCTTGCGCTTATAAATGTGAAAATTTATAAATCAGAAGTAATTGAAGTGAATGAATAAATTTATCAGGAAGAGAATTACTAGTACTCCTAGTTGTGGGTTAGTCATTGAACATTCTACTTAATCTTTTGAGAGAAGATCCTACTCATTTGTTTCTCATTATTATTCTTTCTGTAGCTGTGAAAGTTACATTCAAATAATGCATTAATCTGTTCAAAACCAATTTTGTTGTATGTATTTGGTCAGTCACCTGCAGAAAAGATTTTTTGGACTTCTTTTTCTTATTACTATTTCGCTTCTTGTCCTTGCCCTTCCTTAAGGTGACAGGATCACAACGCAGCAAGGTAAAACAAAAAACTGTGTGTGTATTTGTCTGGGTCTAATTTTGTTATTTTTTTTTTAGGCCCGATATCTTGGATAAGCTCGAATAAAGGGTCTTGAAAATGTTTTTTTACATTTCAGTTTCAGCATGACATCTCTACCAAACTCTTCTTGTTGCAAAAACTCTCTTTAAAGACTCCAATAATTATTTATGCAAAATATATAGTATAAAATTATGTTGCCATCTTGGGGAAAATGTAGTATAAATTTGCTTGTTCGTATTACTGTGCTGTTCTTGTCTTTCATGAATCTTCTATATTCTTTGTAGTTATAAATTAATTTGGATGATTAAAATAATTTCTTTGTCTTTTAAGGGAAGCAGTGGACCTCTGTATCTTAGTGGACATTCATTTCTGATTCTGTAGTAGAACTTTGTTTCCAGAGAGAGCATAAATTACATTAGAGTTTATCTGTGACTGAGAATCCTGGGATTAGAATGACTTCTAAACCTTCACTGTGGTAGTATGCCATAGCTATTCTGTACCTGAAGTCATTCCTAGTTGCTCCATGTTTTCTCTAAAAACACAGAGACACTAGTTCTGAATTTTTTTAATGACTCAATTTCTTACACAGTCTTTTGTATGCAACAGCCTACAGAAGTAGAAGTCTCAGTTCCCATTGTTGAATTGATGGTTGTACAAGATTTATATTCTGGGAGACATAGTTAAATTTTGGTTGTGAGGTGTTAAATATAGTTATTTGTGCTGTGTTTAATGACAGCTAGACTAGATAGAGTTGACTTGCTTAGTCTGGGATTGCACAGATTTACATATGATGGTCAGACTCCAGCCAGTAGTTTCAAAACTCATTGCCTGTGGCTATGTGGGGAGCTTCTATATTCTTCTCTGTTGAAAACAGCAACGTGATTTAGATTTTTTGTTTGGTAGCACTTACATTAACATTCAGTTCACAAAAGACAGAGGTTCCCATACAGCTATGGAAAGAAAGCTATTCCAGTGTCAACTTTACTCTTTCTCCTTCAAAGTTTTGCACAGATCTCTTCCACTTTTATATGATAAAGGCATAATTCTGGAAAATAAATGTGCTTACACAGACTCATAAAATATGGCTTATAATGTATTTCCATTGCCACAAATTCAAGGACTGTATTTTAAAACATCAAATCAAGTATATAAGCAGTCTAATAGTAGAATAGGCATGGACAGCTATGCCTGTCCCTTTGCCTACCAGGTTACTGTACACCAAACGCTATACTCTCTGTAGAGTATTTTATGTCCTGCTGATTAAGAAGTGTTTTAAAGGGAGAAAAACACAACAGTAAATAGTCCTTGTTTCCATCGTATATGACAAGAAACAGGTGGAAAGGAATGAGTTTATATATACCACCTGTCTGTGTGTGCATTTCTGAATTCTTTTCTGTCAAAATATCTGTCTCCAAGTTCAGCGTCGAAGGAAATGTTTTTGTTCCATTCTTTGTATGTATGTGAAAAGATTGACCATTCAATTTGCATGGGGAAATATAAATCTACTGGTTCTCTGCTCTTCAAGAATGGGTGATGTTAGAAATCTGAATTTTAATAGTCAAACAGTGACCTTTGGACAAGCTTAGAATCTCATAAAAATGGCAAGTGTATTTTATTTGCATTAGATTGGCTGTGAGCAATTTTCATGCCCATAGCTAATTTTTATATAAATAATCTGTATTAGGATCACTGTGTGGGTAGTAGGGGGGGTCCCAATATAAAGCCATAATTAACTTGTCTGTGCTATGATATCTGTCTGCATTTGCCTGCTAATATTTGCTTTGAATTAATCATTATTTTCTTTGCTGCTTGCCCTTTGTCTCTAAGTTAACTTTCTATAATATTGAACAGATGTTCAATTGAATCACTGTGGAGTTGGTGCCATTGTCCACTTGATTCCATCTGATAGGAATTATTTTTTTGATCAAATGGTTTCACTAGCTGAATGAAAGTAGGTTTACTCATTTTACTCACTGGCTATGGTGGTTTACTGCAGATAAATGTGTTCTAAATAAGTGTAGGATGAGAATTCAGAAAAAGCAATCAAAACCTAACTCATCTTTTTAAAATCAATTGCTTTAAGTTGGTTTAAAGTGGCTTGTCACAAGAAGAAAAGAAATGGAGGACAGAGCTTCCTATATCAGTTTTTTTTTGTCTGTTACTCATGGCAACTTTATTGATAAAGCTCTAAAAGCTCCTGCCCATCAAAGATGGTCACTGTGTCAAAGCCTGCATGAATGGTGTGACCATATACCATGTGTTTACAGTAAGTTATTGGTTTCGCTAGAACAATACACATTAATGTCAGATTCCATGATCAGAGGCAACTCTTTAGGAATTAGACTTTCCAATTAGCAAGCAAAAGTGTATGTATCTGTTTTTATTCTACCCATAATGACTGGATGCATCCTAATATGTGGTTTCACTCTCCAGAGCTACAGGATAAGTTATTTCTACATAGATTCATAGAATTTTTTGGGTTGCAGGGGATCTTTAAAGGTGTAATCCAATTGCCCTGCAGTGAACAGAGACATTTTCAACTAGAGCAGGCTGCTTTTCCAGCCTGACCTTCATTGTCTCCAGAGATCAGTCATTTACTACCTCTCTGAGCAAACACACTCCATTGTTTCACCACACTCACTGAAAAAGTTTCTTCTTTATATTTATTCTGAACTTCTAATCTTTTAGTTTAAAACCACCAGCTCTTGTTCTGTCACAGGAATGTTATTCTTTTAAGTCTCCTTTAAGTATGGGAAGTCTTCAATAAGTTTTCCCAGGAGCCTTCTCTGGGCTGAACAACCCCAACTCTCTCAGCCTGTCCTCATAGCATCTTCTGTGTTTATTGATGTCTCTTTCCCCTACATTTTTTCTGCTGCTTGTACCAGCAGTAGTGTTGTGCTTTTCAAGAGGGTTTCTGGACATCCATCTCTCCTATCTTTCAACTGCAGTTGGCGTTACGTGCTTCACAGATACAGCACAACATATCTGATTGAGATTTGTGTAAGGCAGAGACTTTGAAAATCCTGGGTAAAGGGGTGATGTACTTTAAAAAAATGTGTTGCAATGATATCACAGTAACAATGAGGCTGGAAAAGACCTTAAAGATCATCCAGTCCAACCTAAAACCAACCAAATAAACCTAAACATCTGACATCTAGATCATGGCACTCAGCACTTCAAATAATAGCTTAATCATAGGATCTTAGAATGGTGTGTGTTGGAGGGGACCTCAGAAATCATCTGGTTCCAACCCCCCTGCCATAGGCTGGGACAATTCTCACAGGTCGCCCAGGGCCTCATTTGTGACCATTTGTTGTTTGTGTTGTTTGTTTATTTTTAGTACAGTCATTACATAGCAATCTTACCAAACATCCCTCTACATGAGAATTCTTTCTTTCTCATTCATAGCACAATCTGCTAAATGATCCGTTAACATTTTTTCATTATTATTCCTAAACAGATAGGCAACTATGTTAGATACACCCAACACATCAAATTTGTCACTCTATTTACAACAAGAAAAGTTAACAGAATTTGAGAGTAAAATGTAGTTTTATATCTATGTACCACTGGAAAAAAAAATTGAGAACTGATAGTGCATGGATTTGTATCTCAGCTAATACCATATGTTTCAGCTCAGAGACTCCATACTTTGTCAGCTCCTATCCAATTGAATAGAAATGAATATATGGAATGATCTTGTCAGCATGGTAAGAATATAGAGGCAGTATGTAGGAAACAAAACTCAACTTCCTTGCCAGACAGGAAGATGCAAAACAATGACAATATAAATGCAATTACATCAGTAAAGATATTGCTGCGTGCTAAAATAGTGAAAGGTTTTGTATTTGTTTAATTAAGATATCTATAATTTGTAGGTCAGATTTATTTTAATATAGAGTTATTTTCATTTAGTTTGTGTTTAGTATTTTGTTTTATAACAATATATAGTGTAAACAAGTTGTACTTTAATGATATTGTATGCCACCAGTTTGATAGTCCTCAACCTTTCTTTGTACCATCTTCCCGTATTTTGCCAGCTATATTTTAAACAAATTCTTTTCTTGAGTGATAATCTGGATAATGCCAAGGTTCAATACAGAAAGTATGCTTCAGCTTAATACATAATGGATAAAAATAATATCCATTACAATAATGGGTATCATACCAGGCAATTATATGTTTCCACTAGAAAAGTGTTTTCGGGTTGAGACTTTCAGCAGAAGCAAAAATATGAGTGTTAAGTTCCATGGATTTAAATATTTCTTCTACTAATATGGAAAGTAAATTTGATTAAATACACTTCTCTAGCACTCAATAAAGCCATACATATTTAATCTTCAACAATTCTAATGCAATATGTTTTCATTTTGCTCATACTCTTTTCAGAGACTCTTCTGAATCCAAAATGAGTGATTTTAGAACAAATTTAACCTTATGCAGAGCATAATACAGCTTGCATTTGGTGTAAAGTCTTTATATATTACTTTAAGTATTTATATAAGGAGATTTTATATATATGAAGGCTTTATATAAGGATATACATTTCTGTATGTTTAGATACAAAAATTCTGCTGGAGTAATTTAATATTGTATTTTAATGCATAGTTTGTACTCATGCATGCTTCACATTGAAATACAGAGATGTTATACTAGTAAAAGACCTGTCTAATAGGATTTATTCTCTGGACTAAGCAGAGGTCTTGAAATCTAAACTCTGAAGGCAATTAAAAGGAGTAATATTTATCTTGAAGTAGTGAGTTGAAAGTAATTTCTTCCCTCTCCAAGTTATTGTTTGTTTTGTTTGGAATCATAAAATTGTTTTGATTGGAAATGATATTTAAGACCATAAAGTCCAACCATTGACCCTGCCAGGTCATGGCTAAATCATGTCCCTTACCATCACACCTCTTTTCAATCCCCTTCAGGGATGGTGACTCCATGTACTCAAACTATTTCATATTTTAAAAAAAGAAGATGTTATATAGAAGTAGGATCATACTCCTGCAATTCATGGCTTCGAGCTTACTGGCCTCTTCACAAGGCTTAGCTCCAAGAGAGAGTTCAAGTACTATTAAATGAGTCTTTGTAAGGATTATGAGAAAGTCAGTTAAAGCTCATATTTAGATTTTCCAACTTTTTGTGTACCAGTCATGCTAACACTTGCAGGGTGACCAGCATAGCTGTTTTGGTATGTCATTTCTTGTAACATTCTAAAAGCAAACACAAAATAAATGAAATAGGAAATATTTGAGTCTCTGCCTTTAATAAAGGGTTTCCTTGGTTTGTTGGATTGATGGAGAAAGTCTATAATGTGGAATGCAGGTATGAATATTTTTTGCCAGCCTTCTCCTCTATTTCCTGATTTCTTACTGGTTACGTAGACAGCTTGGAAAATCCACTCTTCTCACTTGAAGCTGTTTTACAATGCCTGTTTCAACTGTTATTCTGTAGTGCTTTTGTGAGAAACATGCAAACCCATTCCTTTAGTCTGTAGGTAATGCAGATTTATCCTCTAAGCATTCTTAGAAATGTATTTAACATTATATTTCGTAATGAAAATAGCATAGCTGATGTTAGGCTTGTGAATAAAACACAATAACTCTTGCAACAACAACAAAAGATTGTTTGGTCTACAACTAGAATGAGCTAGAAATAGGAAACAATATTTTAACTACAAGACACTGATCAGTTTTCAGTGGCATCTGAAGCACGTGATATTTAATTGTAGCTCTGTAGAACCTGTCATGTCATGGTATTCTGGTGGTTTGTGTGTGGGGTGTGTGTGTGTGTGTGTATGTTTCGTTTCTGTTGGACTCCCAGGAAGAGGTTTAAACATGAAGGCAAAACTTTAAAACCTTAGCATGGCTAAATATGAAGCAGAGCTGCCATTTTTTTTAATTTTTTTTTTCCTTTTCGTGCCTCCATCTAGATCTGTCACATAATTTAAAGAAAAAAAAAAGAAAGATACACTTTAACCACAGGAGAGCTAATAGTGTGGAAAAAAACAAAACAACCCTGATGAATTTTGTTTCCGCAGCACGATATTATCAAAGATTTAAGAAACAAATTTGCCAGCCTCGGCGAGAACTCTCTGGTAACAGCATAAATGTCGGTGTTGGTTTGCTTTTGAGTTAAAGGTTTCTTTTTCATTCATTTGAACATATTTCTCTTTCTCCCCCCTTTTAATTTATTATTCATACTGTTTATTTAGCAAGCCTTCATTTTTTAAACCTCTTCCATCTTCCAATGTCTTTTATCCGTAACCTGGATGGAAAGTTTATGGCAGCAAAGCTGTCATTCTGGCTACTTCTGCTGCAGCTCTTCCTGCTTTTTAGGTCATACATGTTTTGGGCTCTGTGTTTTTGGACATGATACCAACTGGTTGTGTCATGTTCCCTTTTGAGTAAGCTTTTTACCACGCCATCTGATGGACTCACTGTCATAGGGCTCTATGCAACTTCCATTTTGCAACTTATACTGCTTAGTCATCCTCAATTCTTCAGCAAACTTCAATTAACCTAGTGAAAGTTAAAACTCATCCAGAATTAACTGTGCCTTTATGTTTGCTCTTTCTGTTCTTTATGTTTTTTTCAGTAGTAGTTTAAATGATAAAGAACAAACTTCACCATTGCTCAAGCAACGCCATGCAGTATTGTTTGTTGCCGCTAGAGAATGTAAAATATAAAAGCACAGTCTATTCTATCAAATATTTTGTTGTCAGCGTGGTCAATCAATACTGTAATATTGTGATATCTTCTGAAAAAAAATCGGAGATGCTTCCTGTTAACTCTGGTATTCAGCAACAACTTGCAACTCAAGAACCTCATACTGAGCAGTATGAAGTTATGGTCATGCTATAGAAGATTTAATATTAAGAGTACGAACTGTTACAAAAAAACCCCATGGCACAAAAGCTTGATATATATACACTATATGCATAAATAATGAACATGGACTTTGAACTCAATAGCATACAATTGAGATGACTCTTTTCAGATAAACCACTAAAAGCATACTAAAGAAAAATATCAAGGGGAGAATATTACTTGAACATTAAATATCTGTTCAGTAGCACTGTGTGTATTAAAATGGTCCATGATGTTGCCATAGAGCCCATATACTAAGAGAAAAAACAAAAAGCTTATGGAGAACTGATAGTAATTGAAGCCCTCATCTTAAATGACTGGAATTTTTGTTCAGGAAAAAGAAATGGAAAAGCAAAAACTTCTGTATCAGCAAGCCAGACTGCATGACCGAGGTGCTGCTGAGATGGTTCTACAGACAATCAGTGCTAGTAAAGGTAATGCTTTGTTGTGTAGATAACATAGAACCTTATCTCTAATGATGTTTGAAATGATGAGAATTTATATTGAGCAAAAGCTGCAGGTGTTTGTCATTAAAGTTTCCTCTTGAAATGCATGCAAAGTTTCAAAACCTGTTGACAGCTGGTCCAAAAAATTATAATGAATAATTCTCACAAGGTTATTGTTGTTGTCCTTTCCATAATTAATAATTTTTCTAGTGATGATTAACAGGAAATCTGAAGAAGTTCATAGCTTTAGCAGCATGCTATGACAGAAAGGTCCCCATATTCTGGAATGGGTACAGTTATCAAGTAGATGTAGAATTTGGTCCTTTTTATTTCCCCACTCCCAACTATCTACATTATTCATGTTCTTGAATAAAACATTTCATAAGTTCAAATGATGTGTACTCTAGACAGCATCTTACTCTAAGATTTGTTGTTTTTCTTTTCTCACTTGAAACTGTGCATCTAGCCTTAAATCAAATGTTGGATGCTCTAGTGAATGTAAGAGGGTTTCTATATATTGGGCTCTGTTCTTCCCATCTTACGTCTTGCTTATTTTTGTGTCTGTGTATAACTTGCACCAGGCACTCGGGAAGATACAAAGTCACACAGAAGTAATGGAATAAAAATAGGTCTGTTTTATAGGAGAAGCAAAAAGACCTCCCCTGGTAAATTGCCATTTAACTAATTCTATGGGTAACCTAATCAATCATTCTTATTTTTATATGTGATCTAAAATATATTTTTAAACAATTTTAAGGTGAGATGGGGCCAATGGTTGCAGCTACTCTAAAGCTAGGGATTGCTATCTTAAATGGAGGAAATTCTACTGTTCAACAGGTAAGGTGCTAATCTGCTTTCACCCGTTGTATTCAGTGTATAAAACTTTGTACCACGGTCGATATTATTGTAAAGGTACATGGTTATTTGCAAAAAGAGTTTTGCTTCAACCACCATGTCAATTTTTGTAACATTCCTACTAAGACTGATCTTTGAGAGAGGTGATTTTTGTTCACAAATGGGACCTCTTGTCTCAATCTGTTATCAAATAGGTATTATGCATAGCAGTAAAGCTAAAAACATTTTAAAATACTCCCATGACTACACTACATGGCAGCTAAAATTATTAAACCAAATTCAGATTATGACAAACTCAATCCAGTGTTTAAACAATAGTGTGAATACAAGTTAAATTTATTTTAAGATAAGATTGTATCTATATTAAAGATGAAATTCTTCTGGCTATGTTGACTTAAATTACTGCCTTTAATTTCCATATTTTAGGAAGGCATATCCAAAATGGATGACCTTCCTTCTGTAAAGGACATTAAATGCTTTTTGTTGGGATTGTTTTTTTTCATACCTGCATATTTCTCTGCAAGACTCTTTTATTTAATTTCTGTATATTGTAGAATCATAAAATGGTTTAGGTTGGAGCTCGCTTTAAAGATTGTCTAGTACCAACCTCCTGTCATGGGCAGGGACATCTCCCATTAGACCAGGTTGCTCAGAGCCCCATCCAACCTGGTCTTGGACACTTCCAGGTAATGCGGTTTCAAAAACCCATTACTACAGGTAACCTAGAATCCATATAATCATAAATTAACAGGATTCACATATAAATACTAAGTCACTACATAGATTATTTGTATATATTGCAGAAAATGCTTGACTACCTCAAGGACAAAAAGGATGTGGGGTTCTTTCAGAGCCTGGCTGGTCTCATGCAGTCCTGTAGGTAAGAAAATACCTACTTTAAAGAAAAATGTAGTTTTGCATTTAGGCTTTATTCGGCAGGTTTTATAGATTTGTAAAGATCTTCTATGTGATTTTTTGCAAACAGCATGTGGTGTAGGACTCAGGATAAAGGTGCTGATGGTGTAAAGATCTCTATATTATACGGATCTACCTCAGTAAAAGAGCTTTTTTTACAAAATATTTATGGCAAAAAGCAACTCCAGAGCTAGGAGCATTCCTCAGACATGAATTCTGAACTCTGGAGGTATCTTCTGTTCTGAATCTGTGGAGGTATTACTTTCTGAGTAATATGAATAGGAACTTTTAGAAGGCAGAAAAAGGAATGGACTATTATGTTTTAATAAATAGAGGAGATACTGTGGCTTTTTTTTCCGTTCAAGCTTCTTGACAGTTTAGATTCATTGAATCATTCAGGCTACAAAATATACATACATTTATGTATTTAGATGTTTCATATGTCATTCCAAAGAATAAACCCTATCAATAAACAATGTATAAGAGAACATAATCCATAGGACTGAAAAGAGTTTCCTTGATCAGGTGGTGCAATCTTCTGTCAAGGACACCATGTTGCATCCTTTTTTTATTAACAATGTGTGTGCCTTAAGTTTCATTTTGAAGTTGGTGAGGCTGCCTGCCGGTGAAACTACTGCTGTAGTCCATCTGCATTCATATGACTTTCATAAACATGCTTGCTTATGAACAAAAGTTATCCATGGCTAGCTGCCATGTTGAACCATGCTTCCCAGGAAGGTGGTGAAGGCACTGTCCCTGGACGTGTTTAAAAAACACGGTACCTGGCCATGGTCTAGGTGTTAGGGAGATGTTGGGATGAGGGATGGACTTTATGATCCTGGAGGTCCTTTCCAATCATGATGATTCTATGATTCTATATGAAAGTCATAGCTTTGCAGATTTGCAAGTGTAAATATGTGAAATTCTTCTCTATGTTTCACAAAAAGGTATATTCTAAACAAATAAATAATCACTGGACAAACATCATTTTGCTCTTTGCAGTGTTCTTGACCTAAATGCATTTGAACGTCAGAACAAAGCAGAAGGCCTTGGCATGGTGACTGAAGAAGGATCAGGTACTATTGATTTAAACAGAAATGATCTATGAACTATTTCTATTTTACAATTGGCAGGAGCAAGCTGAGATTGAAGGGACCCTGTAGAAAGATATCCATAGACTGGAGCTAAGAGTGGTTTCCGTTTAACTGCCCTATCTAACTAAGCCCATGCCTTTCAGTACTAAATCACTTAGCATGTGTTGAGTTTCAGAATCATCTCAAAGGACTTTTGCCTATCATTCTGAAGAAGATGTAACATGTAAAAGTAAAAACAGATTCTGGTTACAAATGCTAGTGTTTATAAATGTAAAACATTTCTGAAGTCCCTAACCAATTTCAGCATAAAATGAAATTCAGAGCTTCCACCTGATTTCCCAAACTATCTTGGCTAGAATGAGTCCAATAATTTAGTTAAATCATAAGTTAAGTATTAAAAGTTGGGTTACCTTTATCTGCTGTTTAGGGAAAAAAGTCTTCTAGGAAAGGTGTTTTTTTTCTAGTAAATAATTATTTTCTTTTTGTCTTTGGGGAAACATGAAATTTTCACGTTGCTTTTCACTCTGGACCAATTTGACTTTCTGCTCTTTGTGTTGTCAGTTCACTGTCACTTTATTTCTTTTGTCTGACAGTAAGTTCAATTTTTCCTTTCCTGTGATTGTCTGGAAACATTAAATTCATTCTTATGTGACTTAATAGAGCTACAAAGGCATATTTTCTTCCATTCAGTAATTTTTATGGTGCTTTTTTATGTTTCAATCCTGCAATGAGCTAATCTTATAACATGTTTTTATCAAAAGCAAGTTAAAAAAGCTTGGCTGTATAATCGTTATTGCATTTGGGGGTTCATAGTTCATACCTGCAACACAGCGTATGTCATTGCCCATTGTGCCTGTATCTCTTTTATGTGGCATATTTCTTGAATATTCAACTGTTTTTCTCAAATCAGAATTATGACCTATTAAATTTGACTGAATGACTTAAAGACCAATCATTAATCAATTTTATGGAAGATTATTGTGCACAATATTTTCCTCTTGGACAGCATTTCTTCAGCTAAGTAATTAAATTTCCTATTTATACCATTAGATTTTGAAATGAACTGTCAAAATAACAGCTTTTTTTTTTCTTTTGTCTGCTGCCTCTATTTCTAGAAATGACTAATTTTGCATGAAAATATAAATAAATACTTAAATGCTGCATAATTGACTCTACCTAAGTTGGGATATTTTTGTTTCCTCATCCGAGGATTTTTTTTAATTTTCTGTTTATTTGATCTTTATCTTTTATTACAGAACTAATTTTGCCAAAGCCAGTACTAACTATATTTTGTATTTGTTGAAAATAATTTCTCAATTTTATTTTTTCTTTTTTCCTTGTTTCTTTTTCTTTGAACTAATTCTCCTGTCCTCCTTTCCTCAGTCATCATTCATGAACGTGGTAATTATTAAACCAACTGCCTATTCTTTCTTTTTCCTTCTCTTAGCTTTGTGTCAGCACTGTACAGCTCCTGAATTCCATTAGGTATTTTTGTTCCTGTGAAACTGTTAAACTACTGAATTCTTTCCTATTATTCTTACAATTGTGTATTCCAAAAGTCACTTTTTTTTGTCAATTCTCCCCCGTTTAGTTATTCTTCCTGCCTTTTTCAGGATTTGCATAGTGACTGGCACACTGGATGTAAGAGCAGCAAGCTTTTTTAAACTCTTTTTCCCTCTGCTCTGTTCTTTTTTTATTTTTTTTCATTTTAGTGAGCCCAGTATTTGTGATGGATGAATGTTTTTAAAAAAAAAGAAAACTCTTTACCTATACGTACACAAAGCTTTGTGCCATAGTCCTCTTTGTAGTATTTATGTTGTGTATTGAATGTGGCTTTATCGCTGCATTGATTTGTGCAAGCACAGGAAATCAGTGGTGGATCCAGTGAGGATTTGAGGGTGGCTGGTAAGGAGAATACTTGCCACTGGTTAGCTTCATCTAATGCGGTCAGGAGTTGATATGAGAAAGAGGTGGTGCACTGCTAATTTAGAGGGATCAATACTGTTTACAGGTGGTTCTTCTTTGCTCTGAAAGCTATTGATATGTTAAGCTTCCTGTATCACACAGGTTCCCTGCTTCAAGTAAAGGAAAAGCCATGAAAAATAAGAATTTAAAAACCAAGATATGTATATACCCTTCTGTAAAACCAATAAGCCCAAACACAGCAGGTGTCTTTTCATTAGCCAGATGTTGAGAAGGTGGATGATCTGGAATTTTATTTGTGTTCTCAGTGGAATTTTTTTATTTGGCAGATGAACAGAATTGTTCACTTTTAGGATTGTGTTTTTTCATGTTCTTTGTTGCTGAGCAGCAGCAATGTAAAGATTCAAACACAGTATGTCAAAGATTTCTTAGCACAAAGGCGTATTTGCTAACAGCACCTTTTCTTTTTTTATTTCTTTTATAAGCAGACGTTGAAAATTCAAGAAAATAGGAAAAAGCAAACACAAACCTAGAAAAGACTGTACTTTTCCCTGTCAGGGTTACATTAGTCATGATATTATGTTACCTTATAATAACAATAATAACAATAATAATAATAATAATTTTTATTATATTATGAAGCACAACTTTTTCAGTTCATTAAAAATTACATAAATGGTGTACAGCTGCTGGTATTAATAACTGAAAACATTATGAAAACCCAGTCAGTGTGTCTGTTTTATGGGATACCTGAGATCACAGGTGTATTTGCAATCCTATGTGAATAACCATCTGTAAATACTACAAAGCAACACTCTAAGATGTGGAAATATTTTCCCCCATTTCCTTGTTCAATGGAGATACTCTTAAGTATTTCATTACTTCTCAGTTAAAGATCATTGATTCCCAAGGAAATGATGGGATCTAAAATGTGCACTGTAGCCTTTTTCTCATGTCATGTGTGATGAATAAGCATATTAATGACTAATTATTGAACTCACAACCTGTAAGCCCAAGTTATAGAAAACCTGGTGATGTCAACATTTATGGGAATAGAGTTTCCTGTTCCTCAAGAGCAGTGCTTGTTTCTAGTCCCATGTCAACCTTGGCAATAGGCAGAAAGCCCTGTACTGAGTCAACACAGATATGAGACTTACTGCTCTATTCCAACTGTTTCTTTGTGCTGTCCGCATCGTAAGCTCCTTGTCCTGATATTCCTCTGACTGCTACTACCTTCCCTTTCCAAACCCTGGAACCCCCACTGGTAACAACATTGATGGTTCTTTAACAAGTGTGTTTCTTACTTGTTTTCGTGACGTACTCAATGTTGTTTCTTCTGTATGTACTTTTGTTTTGATCATTCTGTTTCCTTTTCAAACAAGGGGGGTTCAAAACCAAGACATGTAGATATGCTAATTATCCTGCATTAGATTTTTATGGTTCATTTAACACTCATACTTTGCCATTTCACTGTGAGTCACAGCAATCTTGAAAGTGCAATGTTTTTCTCCTATCAAGGTACTGATTTTACTTACATATGAGGCAAAAAAATTAACATGGTCACACTTAGATTATTTTACTCCTTTTCTCTTCTCTTGTCAGGAAAGCTTTTATTTTCATTTGAGATCTTTTAATATTTTATTTTGAGGCTTTAAATAATTGAATAATGCTTAATCAAGGCATTCTTTTGTTTCTTTGTAATTATCAGAAGGCTTATTTAAATAAAATATCATTGTAGAGTGAAATTTGAGTTAATATTAGGTTTTCTAGCACATTCTATTAAACTGAATGTGTGGCACACATGCCATACAATAAATAACTATATTTGGGACTGTTTTTAGCCATTAGCAGTGTGAAATCAATAAATATACTTTTGTCTTTTCATCAACCTACTGTCCCTTAAAAATGGATGTTTAAGATGCATGCTAGCCTACACTGAAGGGATGTTTTCCACCTTTTAATCACTGTGTTTGAACCAATGTGTGCATTTAAAAGGGGACCTTTCAAAAAAGGGTATAATTTTAAAAGCTTCACTTTAAAGAAATTGTTATACTTGAGAAACCAAGTGCTGTTTTAATTTAATTTAATTTGATTAAGATTAGTGAGACATTGAAGTCATGCAGTGTTCACAGTCCAAACCAATATTACATTAAGAATAAGTTCACTTGATTTATCATGTAAGATGTGTACTCTTCCTTAACAGACATTGTAAAGAAACTCTGTTCTTTTTTGAAAGCTGAAAGTATTTGGATAATTTTGTGATGCATCAGACTGATGTTTCTGAGTAGTGATAGAAGTCAGAATTTTTTCATTGAGGATTTAGACAAAAAAAAGACAATTATTAAACTTGAACACATGCACTTTCACAGAAAAATCCTGCATCTTTCATTTTTAATTTAATCTGCTTTTCATTTCCTGCATAAATCCATGGTTCCTATATCTACCAAAACCACGAGTTACCTGTTTTGCAAAAACTACAGGCTTAAAGCCCTTGTGTGTAGCCATATCATTTACATCGAGCATGAGCAATGGCAACATTTTAACATCTAAGCAAAAATATGACAGAATATACATCATATCAACAAAATTAAGGACTGTGGTTTCCTCACAACCAAAGTCATACTATGCACAGTGTGTATGTTTGTAAGTATATTATCTATGCAAATCTTCATGTGTACTGGCATGAATTCATGAGCACAGGAGAAGAGGTGGTTCTCTTAGACTTTATAGAAGAGTGAGGCAGCTCTTGCAGTCAGTAACAGCTGAAAACTAAAATTCCTTTGAATTCCAGCATTCCTTGTAACCAGATATTTATTTGGCTATAGAAATAGAAAAAAAAGGGTTATTTTAACTCAGTGTGGCTGTAGGAAGTGCTGTTGGAAACAGCATTTTTTTGCTTCTCTTTGAAGTGGATACTATTATTTCTAAAATGAATGGACCATATGATGTAAATAAACATCATCTAATTTTGCAGAATTTTACTGTAACTAGTATTCATTTTCTGAAGTCTTGACAGTTTGCCCAATTAAAAGATGTAAAGCCTTCCAATTTTGAAATTGGAATTTATTTTGTTAAATATTCCTGAATTCCTGTGGGTCTACTAAAAGCCAGAATTAATTTCTATAATAATTTTAATTTAAGACATGTTTTCCTTCTTGCTATGATAAGAGGGCAAAAAAACCCAAACTAAAGCAGAGATGAAAATTATTAGACTGTAACTTACTCTGTAGTCTTATTCATACAAATGGCTTTGAATCAGTTATATCTTAATGTGCAAGAAATTCAGGCTTCACCAAGTATTTGGCTTTCTGTCATGCTTATTTTTGCAAAATATAAATATTCATCATCAACAAAACATGTGACTTCAAGTGTAACTTTAAGCGTGACAGGAGTTCAGTTAAATTATAAACAAAAAAAAGCCACTAGGATATTCTGTACTCTGGCCTTTGTCCAGCAACATATGAAAACATCTTGCTTGGCTGAACCTGCATATAATCTTGAATAATTACAGTGCTTAAGAACTTCTTGATTTTGCCTTCTTGCCTTCTCAGATGTGTATTGTATACTTTAATCATTACAGACAGAAATAGAAATTTATTTTCCATTGTTTAATTAGCTCAAAGAGTTTTCAGACATCCATCTGTGACTGACAAACTATAATACCAACCATAATGATAACAAGCAAAAGTGAAATTGAGTAGTTTTAAAATATAAATACTCTTTTTCAATGCTTTTGCTTCCTAATCCAACCATTGTCCTGAAGCATCTCACTTTAAAATTCACAGGCTGTGGACTAATAAGTCTATAAGCTTGAACCTGTAATTGTTCATGACTTTATGTAAAGGTAAACCTCTGTCCATATTAATTTGAATATATATTCCAAATAGTACTAAATACAGTTTATAATTTAGCTATAATAAGCATAGTGGTAATTTCTGAATGTAGAAATTGTAATTGCCTGTCAATATAACAGTATGTCAGGAATTAGTATTTATTATTTTCTATAACATATTTAAGAAACCTTTTCTTTTAAAATTTTATAAATTTTCTCTTTTGCTTTCTTTCTATTCACACAATAAAAAAATAATGATTTTGTAGATACAGGATCATGAAGTTCAGAAAAAAGCCTATTAAAAAAATCATTAAAATCTCTTGCAAATACTTTTGGGATTTGCATTCTTTTTGTTTGTTTGTTTGTTTGCTTTTTTCCTACAAATAGCAGTTTCCCACATATTCAGATGATGTGCATTCTTAAAATAGTATGGCTTCCATTTCTGTTGCCATACACCATTCCAAATACTTTTCTGAAGGACCTAAATGATCATTTCCTTACTTTCAGTAGGTGCCCTTTATAGTTTTAAACACCTGTGTTGTCCTTCTGTGTCTTTGTGTTAGCTATTCTACATTTTCCTCAGTTCTGATTGCTTTCCTGGATGAACTGTTACTTCTCTTCACGTCAAAGTTAACCCTATTGATGTATTTGAAATAATGGTGTGATAACTGAAGCCTATTTAATATATTCTTCTCTATGAAGAAGTAGGACAATAATTTGCAGTTTTACACTAGTTTCTAGATATAGCTATTAAAAAAGAAAAGTAGACCGAAGGGCCTAGTTCAGTAAAGCACATTGGCATTTGTTCTAGTTCTTCATAAATTTACTGCTTTATTTTGTCACATTAGACAAATGCCCAATGTCCATTTTGTATCAGAAGGAGACAGGTATTAAATCCTCAAATATTTCAGCCTAAATGATTCTTGAGGATGTACACATCTGTAAATTCCAAGGGTTACTTTAGGATATATTAAAATCTAATACTTTATTTCAGGAATAGTTATCATTACGGTGACATTAAATCTCTTTCAGTATTTTTGAAGTACCTTGTTTTGTGATGAATGGGAACCAAATTAATCCTGTCCTAGCCTTTGTACGTAATGCAGCATTCATGCCCAGCAAAGTGAAACGAGAGTGTTAATCATGGATTGTTTGTAAAATGTTGCCAAGTTCATCCTGCCATATTTATAAATCAAAAGTTCTAATTTCTGTTTTTTTTTACCAAATAGCTATCTGCCAGGCACAAGTAATTTGTGCTTCAGATAGATTGGTGATTATAAATTCTTTCTTCCCTTCTCTCTTTCTTAAATTTAAATATGGAGCTTTTATTCAGGGGTCTGTGGGGCTTGGCAGCCTTGTGATAATCTGCTTCCATCTCCATGCCTTTCTGCAGGAGAAAAAGTGATGCAAGATGATGAGTTTACGTGTGACCTCTTCCGCTTCCTTCAATTGCTTTGTGAAGGACATAATTCAGGTTTGTGGGTAGGCTGCCAGTCAGGTCAGCCAAGGTGATGGGAACTAAAGATAGATATTCTTAATTGCTGAAGATTTGGCAGCCTTTATAAAATACTATGAAAGGTGTGCTGGCTACTACAGGAAAGGAATATATTTATGTGGAATTAAATTGATGGATTTTTTTACTCAGCTTTAACTTTGTAAAAAGATAATGGTTATTGAAGTTATGAGTTATGGACCTAGATCTACCAGGGAATAGAAATGTATGTAAGAAAATGCACATGGTTTATAGCTTCTAGATGGTTAAGATCCAGAGGTAAACTCTTAAGAGGAAGCTATATTAACTGTTCTTTGGTGCTTGAGTAATTTTTGGTGTGCATGATTATGAACTAATGACAGTTAGAATTCTGTGAAATTACTACATTCACAATATCTTTCTTGAAAATGAAGCACCTATTTTAATACAAAACCACATTAAACAAATGTAATATATTGGACACATTTTAACACATTATTGCATTTCCCTGTTTTCTCTGTCTAATTGTTACTGAAGCAAAAGATAATTTTATTTGGTTTTGGGATGTATTTATGACTTTGTAATCAGGAGTTACATAATTCTGCAATCTAATTTTGCTTTTGCTTAACAAAATGTAGACTAGGTGTAATTATGTTAATACTGAAGGAGATCTAGAGATGTAGAATTAATATAATTGTGATAGAAATAAGACCAAGTTAAATGTTCTGTGATTGAAATAGATAATCAGGCTTCTGGGTTCTATCAATGGTACGTGACCTTTTCAATAAACTCCTGAAACACTTAAAATTATTTACTGTAGAAAAAAAAGAGTTTAAAAAACAATTCCATTTAAGCTGTACTTTCATGTTAAATGTAAATTAATTTGTGGGAGTAGTTTTGCAGACTCTGTAATGCTTTAATTTAAAATTTAATTTGGATTTTTAGATTTTCAGAATTACCTGAGAACTCAGACTGGTAACAACACAACTGTTAATATTATAATTTCCACAGTGGATTACTTATTAAGAGTTCAGGTAGGTTAATTTATATTCTCAATTAGATGATAACAATTACTTATGTGTATAGAATATATACCTTTTTTTCAGCAATATGTGATTTGATGTCACAAAAGTTCTGTTTGCAGCAAAATCAAATTTCATCTTTATCACAAAATGCTCAGGTTTATTAGAAGAGTAGTATTTATTTTTGTTTTCATTTTATTTGTCACATTTTCTGGTCACTGTATCCCATATGGCAGAGTCCATTCTTTGCTGTTACAGTTCTTTAGCAAGTGGAGTCTGCTAACCAACAAGAGCAAGTATAAGACAGTTAAATGCCAAGTGTATCAGTCCTTCCACCTTCTAGTTTCAATTATCTCCTTACTCTTTAAATATGAAAACATCACATTGTTACAACCCAGATAAAAGTACCGAAAATAAAAAATCTGAATTTGTTTCCAGATTGGATTATGTGAAAGAGATAAAAATGCATTTTTGGATAAATTTCAGTAGTTTGACCTATTGTTGTTAAATTTCTGAGTATCACTGTAAATGATAACATAGTTTGTTGTCTTTTTAAAAAAAAAAATATTTTTTATTTATGTAGTTAGGTTTTCCCACTAGGAATTTGTTTACAGTGTCGAAGAATCTCATGCTTTGCAAATTGGGAGGTTTTAAGTTGCTGCTGTTACCAATATTGATTTTATCCTATGCATTCTTTAGAAATTGTAGGGCAAATGCAATTTTCATTCAGTGAAAAACAATTCCAATTCCATTAAAAGAGGAACCATTCACACAAAGCAACATTTTCTCTCACTATTAACGAGGTGTCAAGAACCTCAAGTTAAAGAGAATTTGTTTAATACAGAGCATGCAGCAAGATAATGCTACTAGAGTACTCCTTTTCAGAAAGCTGTATTTCTTGACATAGATACCGCATATCTAGATTTTGGTCTGTTTATTTTACTCTGTTTAGATGTTTGCTGTGCTTGGTTTTTTTGTTGTTTGGGGTGTTTTGGGTTTTTTTTGTTTTTTTTTTTAATTGTCATTGTTTTCATATTGATTCCCTTAAGCTGAAACTACAATTCTTAAAGTAATACTGGATAGATAATGTTTGGAGGAGTCATTTAAAACCTTGATAAACTATTTTTCAGAACTAGAATGCTATTTGATGTTCTTCTACTTTGTTAATATACTGAATGAATAATAATAACTGGTTAAAGGCATTTTGGTTATAGAGTCTTTTTGTGCCTCTCACAACTGTTCTTTCAGGAATCTATTAGTGATTTCTACTGGTATTATTCTGGGAAGGATGTTATTGATGAGCAAGGACAGCGCAATTTTTCCAAAGCCATCCAGGTTGCAAAACAAGTTTTCAACACTCTTACAGAGTATATCCAGGTAAATCTGTTTTCTTGGAAGAATCTACTTGAAGGTTTGTACCCCTTAGTATTCACAGCTTAAACACACCTTTTGAAGTTCTGAATTATTAAATTTGGATGTGGCGAAATCTGAGGTAAAATAGCTATTAGAAATAGGCATTACTTACAGTCACAGGTGTTATCAAATAGATAATTCTAGATGTGTTTAATTTTTCATACATGTTTCTAATGGACAGCCAAATCATATGCATTGTTTCTTCCTGGTTTTGTTGAGTTTCTTGCAAATACTCTGCTATTCTTTCTTTTTTATTTTTGATTCAACAATAGGGACCATGTACTGGAAATCAGCAAAGTCTGGCACACAGCAGGCTATGGGATGCTGTGGTTGGTTTTCTTCATGTGTTTGCCCACATGCAAATGAAGCTGTCACAGGTATCTTTTAGTTTTCCTTTTTCAATTACTGTTATTTTTGTAGATACGAACCTGTAATATAATTAAATCATTATGACAACAGTTAATAGTATAAGGAGAAATACTTGGAAATGGCAGGTCTGTAATCACTGACACAGAAAGAACTAGCCAGTTCCTCTCTTTCATATCAAAATACTGTCACAATGTTTTCTGCAATTTAACACAAGCCCTTTATGTGGAACTTTCTTCACTGATGTGTCTTGCACTGAACCCTTGTTCATCATTACTGACTGAACCCTAGTTCAACACATCTGTATCTAAATATTTTCTACTTTGTTGAGAAAAAGAAGAGAAATTCATTCTTACAATGGGTGAATTACTTTTGGATGTTAGTGCCCATTTCACAAGCTATAGAAACAGTGTAGAGGACAGGCATAGACAGCTCTTTTGGGGGTTAAAATACGATGAGAGGAATACTGTCCTGTCCAGTACATTGTTCAACTTACTTTTTTAAAATACCCATCTTAACTGTAAGTAGTGATTCTAAACTTTTTATGCAATTTGACATTCTTAGAGAAAAGTATCCTAGACTTCTAAATGTTTTAGTTCCTAAGCAATACATCTCTGAGTGGTTTAGGTTTCATTCATTGGCCCGAAATGTTACCATGTAATTATTCTTGGCATAACTCTTCATTCTCTACAGCTAGTAGAGGTCCTACAGCAAAACACATTTTTTCAAGAGTGCTGCACTGAATTTCTACTGATTTATATTTATAAGTGTCTGTAGGTACTGTAGTCTGTTTTGGATTATCTTAATTACTTTAAGATTTGAAAAAATTGACAGTGTTTGGGTAGGCCACAGTGGTGGTTATTATGCTTTATGCGCCACTAAAGCAACATGAAAAGCTGCACCTAAATTGTTTCTGACAGGGAGTCAACCACATGATAGCTTTGTGTTGATTGAAAAATATATGGCTATTGGCAAGAATTGGTTTTGCAGAAAATGACAGGTTTGTAGCCTCAGCTGTGCCTGGAGTGCCTTCACAGTATCTGTTAATTACTGCATCTAGAAAATTATACTTATCCTGCCACTTCAGAGAGAGACAAGAAGCTTTGTCACCACAAGATCAGTTGTAGGGTGTGGAGTTACTCATACTGGTCTGTGGGATGACAGAAACCCAGTCTGTTCTGAATGTATGATAAGTCATGATGGTGTCTTCCTCTTCATGGAGCTCAAGCTCTTGGCTTATGGGAGCTTCTGTAGGGGGCCAACAGAGGCTTGGAAAAAAACACAGTATAGACATAATAATTTTTGTTCATGTGTATCTATTGCAAGAATATATTCATAAATATTTCAGATTCTATTGAAATACCAGTTATGAAAGGTGTAGAGTCATATATAGATTTATAAAGAATTGCTACTACATCTTTGTCTGTAAGGGGGTCCTGCCTAGACTATGTATTTGATTTTCACTTTTGGAGAATATTTGAAACAAGTTTTAAATGGGAAAAAAACTGAATAACTGATTTGGTGTGGGGGTTGGTTTTTTTATGTGTGTTTTCCTTCTCTAGTCTTTTACTGGGAAGCAACAAAGTGATATTGGCAATTTTTTTTACAAAATCTTTGTGAAGGAATAAAAGTAAAACCAATGAACACTTACAAGACCAATGAATTAGAAATTTCCAGTGCGTGCTGTTTTTAAGATCCTTAAACTACCTTGGGTTTGTTGTAGTAATCACTCAGGTCCAGCAATACTCAGGGATGTCTTATCAATAGGGTAACACAACAAGGTTTTGATGAGGAAGAATTCAGTTGAATAAATCCATTCAGAATTGACTTCAGCTTGAAAAATAGTAAATTTGATAAGCTGAGTGATGGCTAAAATAAACAATGTAATATCTATTTAAGTATGTAGTAATGGGACTTCAGTAATAAATATTTTTAATTTTTTTAAATCTTTCTCACCAAAAAAGTTTGGTTGTCTGTAATGGAATCACTCCCTTTGAATCATTTACACTTTGAGCTCATTGTGCTGCTGGCATTATTTTCATAAATCTTTGCAGCTCTAAACTCAACTGTGACAACAGCGACATTTTAGCTCATTGGTAGCTGAAATCAAACATTGCAGAAGCATCACCTGTGAGCTTGACTTACCTAGATACGGCTTCAAATTTTTTCATCACCTTCAGTTTCCATTTTGTTTCGGTTAAGTTATTGTCTTCTAAACAGAAGATTGTGTAGATATTTTGTCCTGTAAATGTACTGTGTTTTCAAATGCTTATATTTTCAAAATGTAAGCAATGTAGTCTGCATTGCTATCTTTGACATGACTGGCTTAATTTCTAAGACACATTTGTTTTGCATGCATATATACCAACCTCAAAGAAGCCAATAGATAAGATTTCTTTCCATATATTTTGTGTTAATTTTTTAGGATTCCAGTCAAATTGAATTGCTGAAAGAATTAATGGATCTTCAGAAGGATATGGTTGTCATGTTGCTGTCTATGCTGGAAGGTAGAAAAAATAATTTTGATTCCTCTTTCACAGCTGTTTTAGCAGATTTTACTCTTGTGATTTTTATTTTCATACATTGGGTTATTAATTTTCACGTCTCAATTGGGAGAAGAGGTCTTAAAGTGAATGGGCCATTTATATAGTTGATGCAGTTTATATTCATTCTGAATGTAAGAATAGTATGAAATGCGGCTCTGGCAGGAATTATAATTGTTTCTCTGAACTTGGCTTTTCTTGGCTTAGCTGAAAAGATTTTTTACTATTGAACTTGAGTTCTATGGAACTGAAATAGGCTCAAATTTATCAGGTGACTAGGTTTAAGGTCCTCTATAGGTTCATAAGTAACCTACTAACTGTTTATCATAACTAATGTGACTAGTTCTGTGTTTCCCTATAGCAAAATCAATAGTATTCTGCCTCGTGTTTAGTACTGTAATAAATAAAACAGATGTCTCTCTGTAAAGCTTGTTAGCTCTTTTTTCTCTAAAGGCAACTACTTAGTCACTTATGTTTTCCCAAGTCTTAAGGTAGTGTTATTAGTAGAAGATCTCTAATTCTACAACTGTGAGTGTGTTAGCCAGTAATTTTTAATACTTGATTCTTTCACTAATTATTATCAACTCTTCTTTGCAAAAACATTTGCTGCCATTCATGTTGTCATATCTAGGTAATGTTGTGAATGGAACCATTGGCAAGCAGATGGTCGATATGCTTGTGGAGTCATCCAACAATGTGGAAATGATTCTGAAGTTTTTTGATATGTTCTTAAAATTGAAGGATTTGACTTCCTCTGATGCATTCAAAGAATATGACCCAGATGGTAAAGGAATCATTTCAAAGAGGGATTTTCACAAGGCAATGGAAAGCCATAAGCATTATACTCAGTCTGAAACTGAGTTTCTGCTATCGTGTGCCGAAACAGATGAGAATGAGACTCTGGACTATGAAGAGTTTGTGAAACGTTTCCATGAACCTGCCAAAGACATTGGTTTCAATGTTGCTGTTCTCCTGACCAACCTGTCAGAACACATGCCCCACGATACCCGCCTGCAAACTTTCCTGGAGCTGTCAGAGAGTGTGCTAAATTACTTCCAGCCTTTTCTTGGACGCATTGAAATCATGGGCAGTGCAAAGCGCATCGAACGAGTTTATTTTGAAATAAGTGAGTCCAGTCGGACTCAATGGGAGAAACCTCAAGTAAAAGAGTCAAAGAGGCAATTTATATTTGATGTTGTGAATGAAGGTGGTGAGAAAGAAAAGATGGAGCTTTTTGTTAATTTCTGTGAAGATACCATCTTTGAAATGCAACTGGCTGCCCAGATCTCTGAGTCTGATCTTAATGAAAGATCAGCAAATAAAGAGGAGAATGACAAAGATAAGCCTGAGGAACAAGATCCTAGAATGGGTCTCTTCTCTCTTGTGACAATGAAGTCAGCATTAGTAGCTCTCAAGTATAATTTAATGACTCTTATGAAAATGCTCAGCATGAAGAGCTTAAAGAAACAGATGAAAAAAGTGAAGAAAATGACTATGAAGGACATGGTCATGGCTTTGTTTTCTTCCTATTGGAGCATTTTGATGGGCTTACTACATTTTGCTTGTAGTGTCATCCGGGGCTTCTTTCGCATCATATGCAGTTTGTTAATTGGAGGAAGCCTAGTGGAAGGAGCAAAGAAAATCAAGGTAGCTGAACTATTAGCTAATATGCCTGATCCCACTCAGGATGAGGTGCGTGGGGAAGGGGAAGAGGGAGAGAGGAAGCCAATAGAAGCTGCATTGCCTACAGAAGACCTGACAGATCTGAGAACTTTAACAGAGGAGAGTGATCTACTCTCAGATATATTTGGTTTGGATTTGAAACGAGAAGGTGGACAGTATAAATTGATCCCTCACAATCCAAATGCTGGTTTGAGTGATTTGCTGAGCACTCCCTCCTTAGCTCCAATGCCTCAGGTGCAGGAAAAAATCCAGGTAAGTATTTTATTTCTGCTCTATGTTTCTCCCTTTCATATGTGAAGTATAATCTTGAAACAAAATTTGTATCCATGTTTTTTCTGGGTTTTGTGTCATGTTTTTAAGAAATCACATGTGATTACTAGAGTTTGCCTTCTCACATGTGGTGCACTTGGATTCACGCAGCCTTTTTTACGTCCATGGTTAAGTACATAGTGTTTTGTTTTGCCTTTTATTATGCATGAAAATGTCTCTTCTTTAGCATAAATTGAAGAATCACCTTCTCTCGGGGTTTCAGTTAAAAAAATACCCAACTCTGTGTCTAGTTCTAACAAACTCTGTACTGTGTAATAGATTTTAGACTCTTAAAATCTGGCTTTCTGTAGGAGCAGGTGAAAGACGATGAAAAGGAAGAGAAGGAGGAAACAAAATCTGAACCTGAAAAAGCAGAGTATGTATTGCTTTAACACTGATCCTATGAAATGTGGTTTTACTTCACTGAAAAAAATGGTTTAATTTCTACTTATTTCATTGCCTTTAATTTTGTGCCCGTTCATGTCCACACTGGGATTTTTTTAACTGTCCCTCCCCATCTGTGCACATTTGCAAAACTGCCATGTATATAGCATTGCTCAGAGATTTTAGGAAATTCCCTCCTCCAGCCACGTCCTTTGAAATGTGAATTCAATTTCTTTCAGAATGTCTTTGGTACATTAACTTTATCTTGGCAAGTCTGAAAACTCTAAGAAAATATCTTGGAGAAATTGTAAGAGCACCTGGGTTCCAGAGACTTGTTATCCATCAGTGATAAAGATTGAATCTGTTTTGTCCTCCCCATTTACTATGACCTATTTTGAGTTACTTGAATAGTTCAAAATCTTAATATTCCAATGCAATTATAAGGAATTGCTCTTATATTTTGGAAGAACAAGTGTTAGCATTTGATTTGATTATTTTCATTGCTTTAGGATATGCTAAAATCTAATATTAATGAGATTTGTTCAGGAAAAAACAATAATGGGAAGCAAAACATAGTGTTTGCTTTTATCCATTAGAAAATACGGCACTCCATCCATTTTTGTGATGGATTTTGTGGTTCCTGATAGATGTACAGTTCTGGTGCATGTCCAGTTCCTAACATATGATACTATTTCAAGTCAAAGTTCATCAAATGTATTCAACTAAGAAAGAATAGCTTAGGATGTCAATTATTCTGTTTGTAGATGGGTGCAGAGAAATTAATAAGGGGAATTATAAATTCTCTCTCACTCTGGTTTGGCTTCAAATGCAATTCTGTGATCCTTTCATCTATCATGCTGTCAGGTCAACGTATGTTCTAAGATATTTCACAGTGCCTTAGATAAGTGTTTGGAGAAGACAGTCTACTAATTATGACTTTATTTAGTCAGGCAGCGCAAATGGTAATTATACATTGTGTGCTCCCAAGTTTTCTTATTTGTTTCTTCTCCTGGAGTGGGTACTTATCATTTCCTCATGTGGACAGAAATGCAGAAGTTTCACTTGGAAATGCAAGAATAACCTATCTTCTGCAGTTTTTGAGGGAACCACATAGATCAAGAGATTGACAGGGGAGCATGTAGACAAGCTAGGTGTTCATCAGACGTACAGCTTTCATCTAATAATTATGAAGCAGACCCTTAGGCAATATAATTGGCAGATCCTTGATTGATGGTCTCTGCCAGTAAGCATCCTCTCTTCAAAGTGCCAAACCAGTAAGTGTAGTTATCTTTAAACTAACTTAAGTCAGTCACCCTTGTCAGTGCTTTGGGCTGAAAAGGGATGTCTCATGAAAAGACACAGTGGCTGCTTTCAAAGTGTAGTTTTAACTTTTGTTTAGCAATTTTATTAACTTGACATACCATTGTGGCTTCATTTGTGTTCTAAGAGGAGAAGATGGAGAAAAAGAAGAGAAAGCCAAGGAAGACAAAGTGAAACAGAAATTAAGACAACTTCATACTCACAGATGTGGAGAACCAGAAGTTCAGGAATCAGCGTTCTGGAAAAAAATCATTGCATACCAACAGAAGCTTCTTGTAAGCTCTTATCTAGCATATGTGCTTAGTTGTTGACAGGGATCTCTGTGTACATTTGCATCTGATGAACCTCATTTTCCTAGTTGCCATCACGCATAAAAAAGACATAAAGGCCAAGGTTTGTTAGAAAAAGAAATACATGTTAAAGTAGGAAAAAAAACTCAAAGCGAACATATGAACAAGGTAGTAGACAAGATATTAATTCTTAAGAAGACGTCTGTTGTCCAAACCCCAGACCTTAAGATTTGACTGATGGGAAAGCAGCCATGTATTTTTCCTTTAATAAAACATCTCAAATTTTCACAGCATCTTTGCTAGCAGATACAATTGTGCAGGGACTACTAACATGATTAACATAGCAAAACTACAACATTAATAAGGAATTAGGTGTTCAAATTTTGTGTTTTAACTGAGATGAATTTTTTAAGCTAATCATAGAGCATTCATGCCAATTTAAGTTTTCTTAGTGTCTCTTTTAATGATTTACTAATAATCATCTATGGTTAGGATTGAAAAATGGAGGAATTCCCTTGTGAGAGTTAAACCATTAAAATGTGTGCTAGAAAGATTTGAAAATTGTCAGCAAGGGAAAAGGTACATTTTTAAAACCATTTTAGTAGCATCATAATGTAAGAGAAGCTTCCTACTTGTGGTGCTTACATCACATATGAACTTTTTCCAGATCTGGTAAAAATGCAGTTGGCTTTGGAATAGAAAACAGTTTTTAATTAAACTTATATGCAGACATTTTCTTTCTTGGTAACAGTAGCAATTTGCCATATGAAGAATATTGAGGCACAGAGAAGGCAGAGATTTGTGCATTGTTATTGCACTACTATTACATTGTTATGTCTCTCTTGTCTCTAAGCATATTGAGAGGATAATGAAAAAGACATAAGAGCCAATTAGAAGTCTTTAATCCCATTCTGCATGGAATGAAACAAAAGATCCTTTATCCATAATTGCACATATGAAATAAAAATTTGTGCAATACGCTCAAAATGTTTGAATTTTCCCTTTGGTTTTCTTTCTCTTTATAATTCTATTAAAAATCCCTGTAGGGGAGAGAAAAAAACCCCACCAAAGCCATGCAACAACCTGACTAATGACTGTAGTATCATTATTAGGCAATGTGTATTTATGTTCTGTTTCTATTTTCAGAATTACTTTGCACGAAACTTTTACAACATGAGGATGTTGGCATTGTTTGTTGCTTTTGCCATCAACTTCATCCTTCTTTTCTATAAGGTAAACTTCTCAAAATGGTACTTTTCAAGCACTTTTCATAGTCATAGAATTGTTTAGGTTGGGCCTTCAAGATCATCAAATCCAAGTATTAACCCAGCTGTCCCAAGGCCACTGCTAAACCCTGTCCCTAAGGTACAGATCTACAGGTCTTTTAAACACATCCAGGGATAGCAATTCAACTCCCTCCCTGGGCAGCCTGTTCCAAGGCCTGATGATACTCCCCATTCAGAAGTCCTTCTTCATGTCTAACCTAAAATTTCTGTGATGCGACAATATTTATACTTTAGTATAGTTGATATAACTTTAGATGAGTCCACAGGCTGGAATCAGTTTGTGGTAGAGCCCAACTGATAAAGACTGTGTGTGGGAATATCAGTAGTTGACTTGGTTTCTTCCAAGAGGGCTGTGCCTTTTCTTGAATTTGAGGTGATGGTCCAAATTTGCTGACATAGACAGAGGGAAGTAAAATAGAAAATGTATATTATCATACATTGGTGTAACAACATTACAGGGTGTCCACAAGCTATTCTCTGTGGAGATGCCTTCAGTTGTGTGAGGGGGAGGTTTAGATTGGAAATTGGGAATAATTTACTCACTGAAGGAGTAGTCAAGTATTACAACAGGTTGTCCAGGGAAGTAGTGCATCACCGTCCTTGGACATGTTAAAAAAATACATAGATATGACATGTAGAAACATGGTTTAGCTGGCATGGTGTTGGGTTGATGATGGGTCAACTTGATGACCTTGGGTTTTCTTCCATCCTTAACGATTCTGTGTTTCTCTGAGATTGTTGTGCAAAAAGAAATTAATCTTTTCTTCTTTGACCATGGTATCCCTTTTTTCAGTTGTACTGCTTAGCTTGTTGTACAAGTTTCTGTCAGTAGAATACAGCTGTAATATTAAGACAAATTGATTTAAACAGGTCTCCACCTCTGCTGTAACAGAAGAAAAGGAAGTTCCTGTGGTATCTGTTGGTGAAAGTACCAAGTTGAATGGCCTGGAAAGTGATAATGAAAGGGTCATTGCAGTGCATTATGTCCTGGAAGAAAGCAGTGGTTACATGGAGCCCACGCTGCGGATTTTGGCGATCCTGCACACAGTCATCTCGTTCTTCTGCATCATAGGGTATTACTGTCTGAAAGTAAGAAAAATTGAACATTGTGTCATCTTCTAGAACCCATTTTTTTATCCTTTGATTTAACTTGGAGCAAAGTCATTGCTTTGCTTAAGTGGTTAGGAAAAACTGCCAGAGTAACCTACATAGGAAGTGTGAGTTGGGAGTTTACATGTAAATTAAATGGACCTCAGTGTGACTGGTCATTTACCCTTACAATTAGCTCTTAATCAAGTGTTTATGTGGTTCTTGATACTTTTCTTCTTTTAATGGATGATAAATTTTCTATGCGAAATAGATACAATATGCATTTTTAATTGAGACACTGATGCGTTGACTGGATGATTGTCATCTTTACCTTAAGTGTCTGCAGGTCAATAAATACGTGAAAAGATTTTTGGCTTTTTTCTCTCCCACCTTATAGCTTTTTTTTTTTTCACTATGACTTTCAATGCAGCTTTTCCACTACATTTATTCTTTGAGTAGAAGGGAAAGGTATAATTATTGTCATTTGCTGTAATGAATTGCCTGTCCAGTTCTGAAATGGTGAAGCAAATGCCAAATTGGTTTCAGTCTTCATTTTTGGAGATGTACTGCTTTCAAAATTAAAATCTTCATTAACTAATGCAATCACCATGTTTCTTGAGTTGTCTGGTTTTTATTATTACTATTTCAGTATTCTTAGGACCAATCTTGACTAGTAATACATTTTAGCAAGGTGGGTGAATTTTGGGGAACTTGTGAAATAATTCTGGGAAACAGTAGGGTTTATTTGTTATTGGCAACAGATATCTCAGAAAAACCCTTACACTGGCACCATTAATTGCATCTGCTCTCTCAGAATGTACCATTGAATATCATCCAGATGATGAAAGAGTTGAACCTGAAGTGTGATCTTTACTGCTCAGGTGTCTCAGCTGCTGGCAAAGAGCTACAGATGACAAGTCAAGAATATAGAATGAGAATGTGATTTAAAGATTTTTCTTTTTACTTTGCTCTCTGCTGTGAAACCACTTTGCTTCCCACTGTGAAACCTCTTTTTTCTTTATAATCTTTTTACAATAGTGTATTACAACTATGTAGTTATATGATTCTTAATGACCTGTCCTTGTTCATCTATAGATGCTATAATTCGTCAGTGTTCTGGGCAATTGCTGTCTTTTAATTTTTGTTAAATATTACTTTCAGCTTTCATACTTAATTTATTGTTGCAACCTCCTTTTCTTAAGAATTTGCAAAAATGTCAGTGTATTTCAAGTAATTCATGATGTCTTTTTCAACTGCAGGTCCCATTGGTTATTTTTAAGAGAGAAAAGGAAGTGGCAAGGAAATTGGAATTTGATGGGCTATATATAACTGAACAGCCATCAGAAGATGATATTAAGGGACAGTGGGATAGACTTGTGATCAACACACAGTGAGTTTTTACCCACTCTGTCTCTTTATAGCTTTTCAAAGAATTGTTCTTCAATCTCTACATTTACATAATTAATCATCCAACTTGTCTGAAATAAAGAATTGTGAGATGTATTTCTAGCAAAACCTCTTAGAAACAAAATCATGTTTGATGATGTTTTAGTAAGTACTGCATCTTCTCAAGATTATATAACATTTAATTTTATTTCTCTGTTTTTCAGGTCTTTCCCAAATAACTATTGGGACAAATTTGTGAAAAGAAAGGTAAAATTTATTTTTAAAAAATTATATGTAGTTATAATAAAATCTTAGTTCATGATTATTTTTGTGTTTGTAGAAATGTGGATTGTACTTCTTTCAGCTTTCATTCAATGTGCGCTTCTGTGTTTAGTATTTTACAATACACTGTATTCCTTACTCAGCTCATGGTTGCAACTACTTTCTACTTTTGTGTGGCTACAACTGCTTTTTGTCCAGAGAGATTTAAATTCCAAGCTGTTTATCAAGAGTTGCCATAGCAAGTCCCAGTCCCTCAAGCTAAGACTTACATCATCTACTTAAATCCCAGATGGTCTATAGTCCTGAAGCACCCTTTGTTCAAGTTTTTTTGCTTACTATATATTCTATGTATGTTCTAGTTTCATTTCATTATAATTAACAAAGAATGTAATAATGAAGTTATGCAATGCAGTTAACTAATAACTGATCAACTAATAACTGAGTACATTTTCATGGCTACTTCAATGTGAAGTACTTTATCCTAAAAGAAAAAAATATCCATAATTCCCAAAAAATTATTTAAAACACTATTTTAAACTAAAAAAAAAATCCTTATACTTTTTTTTTTCTTGAAAGGAATAACTAGTCAGGATCAAATACTGTCATGGAGAAAACTATTAACAGAATTTTTCACATAGCTAGATTATTCAAAAAAACCTCTTTCCTGTGTAACCACACAGTATATTTTTTGCCTGCCAGGAGTGATACTGATTTATTTTCTTTCTGGGTTGCTTTCCTTTTCCTGTTTCTATTAAATAAATACAAACATCTTATCTTTGACACCCACTTCTTGCCTCTATTGAATTGATTGCAATAAAGCAGGGAAAAAAAATTACTTACTGATATGAAAGATGGAAGCAAGCACTTGAAAAATATTGTATTTTAAACCTGTTTTCTTCAGAAACCAGGCTGGAACTAGCTGGCCTGCCCTGCTGAATCTCTTGAATATTCCTCCTAAATTTAGGTCATGGATAAATATGGTGAGTTCTATGGCCGTGACAGAATCAGCGAGTTGCTAGGAATGGACAAAGCTGCTCTTGATTTTAGTGATGCTCGAGAAAAAAAGAAACCAAAGAAGGACAGCTCCTTATCTGCTGTGTAAGCATTTACTTCTGGTGTGTGCATGTGATTTTTCTTGTTTATTTGGACCTTTTTCTTTGGTTTAAGGTTTTTTTGTAAGCTGAAACCAAATATTAGGGTTTCATTATTCAGCTTCAATTTTTCTTGTTGCTCTTTTGTGTATACCTATATAAAATAAATCAGTTCTTAAGTTGAAAAATAGATTGAATTTATTTATAAATGCTGGACTCCAGTTGTTTTTATGTATGAAGATCTAGTTGATTGCTACGTTGCTGAATGCATCACGTTCCCACTGTTTCATTACAGCTGGGCTGGAAGCTCCTTTTCACAGATCTATCAGTTCATGTCAGCTGGAAAGAATGGGCCAAATTGGCAAGTTCAATGTGAAAGGGATGATGGAATAAATTAGTGATATCAGCCAGTAAAATCTAATATGATAGATGATAATTCTTCACATACTTTTGTAATTTTCATTCTCTAAATTGTATTCTAAATGCATTTGAGATACAGACCTGAAAACGGACCCTGGAAATTCATTTTTCTTCTTAGAGAAGAGGCATCCTTGGTTTTTGTAAAGCACTGCAAGAATAGTGTTTTCCAGTTCTGCATTATATTTACAAAAATACACAAAGAATTAAAATATATTTTAACAGAAGCACTTTTAATTCTAATGTTAAGCTTTATTTGCTGTTTTCTTTGAAAGCAACATTTTATCAATAATTTTGTAAGGGAGAAGTAGAATCACTGGTAGATTAGAATTGGATTGAAACACAGATTGGTTTTGTAAATATGAAACTTTACTATTAATCTGTTTTTTATTACAACTGTAATGTCTACTCTATGTTATATACATCTGGAAAAAAATTGATACTTCATCTATGTTTTATGTGCTTCCTGGAAAAATAATTCCATATTTATCAAAGATTAATATGCTGTGGGAAAATAAACAACCATGACAGAAAACTACAGAGCCATATGCACAACATTTATGTGCTTCAGAAAGGTGCATATATCCACTATCTACCAGTTTAAAAAATGAACACTAATGAAGGTACCCAAACTCAGGTATATTCTGGATTCAGCATAGAGGTAATAATAAAGAAATAAATACAAGGGAAAAATTTGAAAGAATAATTTATAGCATCAGTCTGTACAACATAAAAGTGTGCTGAAGAGAGGCGAGTAGTGGAAGACAACAAAGCTAATATAACTGTGGAAGAAACTGGGAACCCAGACCTAGACCAAGAACTCTGGGTGTGAATTTATTAGTACTGGATTTAAATATTCTCTGAACTTTTTTGACAGCTACTTTAGGTGAGTCACATTTAAAACAAACCCAATATTTGTCCTGGGATTATAAAAGCAGTTTATTTCCCTTGGGTGTATATGATGACATGGTATCATCAGTCAGCACTAGGTGTGATAAATCCACACCAGTATTTTTTAATTGGTTTTTCTTATTTTGCTTTTTGTTTTGGACAGATCCATTCCAGAGTAGAAGTGTGAATTACAACAAGATTCTGATATATTTCAGATTGTGTTGCATATTTACCTATTGTATTTTGTATGAAACAAAACATCCTGCTTTCTTTTTATAGGTTAAATTCCATTGATGTTAAGTATCAGATGTGGAAATTAGGAGTTGTTTTCACTGATAATGTAAGTAATGATATATATTGCATCTTCTAAAAAGCAATATGCACTTGTTATCTCTGTGTACTTCAAAGGGAGATATGAAATACTCTGGATAGTATTTAATTTACTACTCAGATGAAGAAAATCTTGGAGGCTTGAAATACATTGCAGATATATTTTCTGACTTGCATAAGTACTGGTCTACAGAACCTTGGTCAAACCACATTCTCATATGAAATTGCTAAAGTAATGCTGTAGTACTGAAAGAGGTGGTAGAATGTGGCACAGAATGAGGCTGATTATTTAAATAATTTGACAAAATGGGTCTTTAAAAACAACAAAAAAGGAATCATAGAAATGACTGACTTACAGTTCTAGTACTGCTTCAGTACTAGTTTTAGTAATTTGAATTAATAATAAAATTAATCTGTTGCTTGCAGAGTTGTTTCATTTGTTATTAAAAATTTAAACTTTAGGACTTTAGTATTTTAATGTAATTATTTAGAAATTCATGCAAGAAGTTATTTCAATAAGAAAATTTTTACATGAGAAACTTTAACAAATAAGTGTTTATCAATTTAAAAACTTTATAATATGTCAATTTTGACTAAGTCTTGTGAACTCTGTACTTGCTGATTTAACAGAGAGGAAAAACTCTCAAAGATTCTATGTAAAGTAAACAATAGTTCTGTATTCAAAAGAAAAGCATGTTCAAGCAGTTTAGTTTTCTTTTGTGTTTTGAATTAAGTTCAAGATAATAGCCATAAGTTTGATTTTCTGATGGACTTGTTTTTTTGTCAGTCTTTCCTTTACCTAGCATGGTACATGACCATGTCGGTTCTCGGCCATTACAACAATTTCTTCTTTGCTGCTCATCTCCTTGACATTGCAATGGGATTCAAGACATTACGAACTATCCTGTCGTCAGTGACACACAATGGCAAACAGGTACCAAGTACTTCTGAAGTTGTAGCAACTGCCTGGGAAGTAAGGAGGCATTAGTAACAATAATTAACTTCAGGTTGGGTAGCAATGCAAATGAAAGAGCAATAAGCAGAATATTTTAGTTCACTTTCTGCTGCTTTCCATAATGCTCAAGGCAAAATTTTGACAATCTGCCATTGAGTAATGGAGTGTTTGTTGCTGCTTCTCTGAGGTAGATATTAAAACTTGTTTTATATATGATTTCATAGATATAAACAAAATTGTTTCAGTCTTAACCTAGAAATACTACATTGCTATTATATAATAGGAGATATTAAATAGTAACTCATATATTTTTGTCTGATTATGTGGGTTATATATTATTCTAATGGATTATTTGCTTGGGTACGTATTTAGTAGAGTCTACAGGATTTGTTTTGATTGTTTAGCATAATTCCATTATATCCCCTGCATAATTTTGTCTCCCAGCTTGTCTTGACGGTGGGATTACTGGCAGTAGTAGTATACTTGTACACAGTAGTCGCATTCAATTTTTTCCGGAAGTTCTACAACAAGAGTGAAGATGGTGATATGCCAGACATGAAATGTGACGATATGCTGACAGTAAGTCTTATCAACTTGTACAAGGGATTTTTGGAGTAAGCTTGGATAGAAATAAAAATATAGATTTTTTGTGTTGTTAGCTTTTAGGAGTCATAAAATCATGAAAGCTGGAAGAGACCTCCAAGATCATACAGTTCAACCATCAACCTAATGCCACCATGCCCACTAAACGATGTTTCCAAGTGCCAGGTCTACACATTTTTTTAACACCTCCAGGGATGGTGACTTTTTCACTTTCCTGGACAGCCTGCTCTGATATTTTTCCACTCCTTATTGTCACCATTGCTTTTTGACAGAGTGAGAACTTGACATATTCACTCTCAAACTTTCTCTATCTTTAGCCTGTCCCCTGCACAAACATTCTCAAAGGTTTTTCGTTTGTTGTGACTTATTTTTTTAATTTTCTGAAACATCAGGTGTGGGGAAAGTCATTCACTTTTGAGCTAAGAAATTCGAAAAAAGAACGTGGCCACACTGGTGATGGTTTTTGCTATTTGCACAGTACTGCATGAGAATCCTGATGTGCTGTTGGGCTTAAGGTAGTGGATGTTCTTGAACTGCTGCATAATGACAGAACATGAAACACTGTGTCTGCAGCTGCACAGCAGCATTTCGCCCTCCTCAAAACTATGCATAGCTTCAAAGGGGAGAAAAAGATGACTTGACATAGTGTAGTTGCTAGACCGTAGACCAATTCTGCCCATTACAGCAATGGGTGTTTTAGCTTTCAGCTGCAGACAAACTTTTTATCCTTTTGTTTTTTCTTGTCTAGTGCTATATGTTCCACATGTATGTTGGAGTACGGGCAGGTGGAGGCATTGGTGATGAAATAGAGGATCCAGCAGGAGATGAATATGAAATCTATCGGATTATCTTTGACATCACTTTCTTCTTCTTTGTGATTGTCATTCTGCTTGCAATTATTCAAGGTATGCGTTTTTAAGCCACGGTGAGACTGAAAATACTATGTAGCCTTACAAAGATCTTAGTGCTGCAGTAATCATGTGCCTGAGATTCAACCAGGACACAAGGCTGTATCATGAGGCTTAGATTTATATAGTAAATATATAGTAAATCACACATGGCTGTCTTTCTAGAGAGTCCAAATAACTGGATCAAAGGAATCATAAAAAGCTTCTTTGCTGTGAGAATACTGGTGTCACTACAGTTCCTGTCTTCTCCTTGTCCTTTCTAAAAGCCTCCTAGAAATGATCAGCAAGAGATGTGATTAGAAATCTTGTGACATACCTTAAAATTGTCTTTCAGAATAATTCATGAGCTCATGTAGACAAACTCAGTAGCAGGTGCTGCCGGTTTTCCCCTTGTAAATAAAGAAAGGTGCTTGATACGAAGAAACAGTGCTATGGTTAATGATGGTGGCAAGCTTGCTGCCAGCAGATTATCTTCTAAATTTGGGTGAATCTATTTCATTGATTGTTTTAATCTGGATACTGAACATTAACTGTAATTTTAACTTAAAACCTAGGTTTGATTATTGATGCTTTTGGTGAGTTAAGAGATCAGCAAGAACAAGTTAAGGAGGACATGGAGGTAAGAACAGTCAATTGCTTAACCAAACCCTATTTTCAGGTCTCATAAGTATCTGTTTTCATTTAAAATTTTATCTACCCATTGAATATTTTTTTAAAGCAAGAGAAAAACACAGTTTTGTGTGTGCAGTATCATATATTGCCCTGAGATTCTGCTTTTACATCTTAAGTTATTAAGTAATATCAGAGATGTTTTAAATGTACTAGTTTGGGCTATCTATTAGAATATACCTGGTAGTTCTGTTAGTACACAATAAAATTATTTCTAGACAATATTATGAAGGGAAAACTCTTCTAGCATCCAGGTTCTGAATAGCATTTACCACTCTTTGCATGAGACAGAAACCAAACCCAGCTTGACTAATCTGATTCTGCTGTAAGCCTAGTTTAGATTTAGATCCAACTGTTAGTATGGATTTTTTCTTTATACTTCAAGATTGTGTGTGTGACCAATTTTTTGCCATCAGTAATAAGTTGTTAAAAAATCAGACATAACTTTTTTAAGTTTAGGCTAATCCCCATATCTTTGTTTTTGTAAACAAGAAAAATATTTGTACATTGTTGTAATTATAACAAACTTATTTTATTTTTATTTATTATAATGAATATGTCTGTGGCTGTTTAGGTCATCTGGGTGTACCAACTAGAGGTTTCTAACACAAAAAGTCAACATCATTATGTTCAAGTTCATATCAGATATAATTTTCTTTCGTTAAACTGTGTGTGAAAATATTATGTACTTGGTGTTCTTTAAGAACTCAGAAAAGCATTGCAAACCTGCTATGTTTTGTGATCTGAACTTCCAGCCTATTCAGTTTCAGCTGGTCAAGCGCAATAGACACTGAGGTAAATATTGCCAGATGTGACAGTGAGTGCTGCCTGCAGTGTTGAAGGGAATAAAATCAGCTTTGACTATTCTATGCTGTTCTTTGTCCTGATATCTGTTCACCTTCCTGGGGCAAAGACTTTTATTTTTTTTAAACTATAAGAATCTGTTCTGAAGGAAGTGAAACTTAACGGTTTTGGCTGAGGTATTGTGTCCCAATCATTATAAGAAAAGCCTTTTGTTCAGCACCTATTATCTGTGATGTGGCTTTTCTCTGAGTGGGGTAGGTTTGTATATTGAAATGCTCTGTATTCTTTCTTTTAGACCAAGTGCTTTATCTGTGGCATAGGAAATGACTACTTTGATACAGTGCCCCATGGCTTTGAGACACACACTCTACAGGAGCACAACTTGGCCAATTATTTGTGAGTACAGTAAAAATAAGCTCCTCACTAACTCATGACCTTTGCAGCCTGCAAGTACCTGATTAACTCTCTTGCATAAGTAAGAGTCAGTACTGCCTGGCTTTGATGTGCTCTCACACTGTCTGAGTATGTAATTTTGTGCTATTAGAACCAAATCCGTTGTTTCCAGCTTGACTGGATACATCAACTCTGATGTAGGGTATGGAAACCAGAACCTTAGTACCTGCCTGTGTAGGTGTTCCAAAATGGGATGTGTTGGGTAACAGTGTGACCTGGCCTGGAAACTGATAGAAACAAGTGACAGGACAAGAGGAAATGGCCTCAAGTTGCACCAGGGGAAGTTTAGGCTGGACTGAGGAAAAAAACTTTTCTATGAAAAGTGTCATTAGATCTTGGAACAGGCTGCCCAGGGAAGGGGTAGAATCTCTATCCCTGGATGTGTTTAAAAGCTGTGTAGATCTGGAGGTTAGGGACATATTATAGCAGTGGGCTTGGTACAGTTGGATTAATGGTTTGACTCAATGATCTTGAAGGTCTTTTCCAACCAGAATGATTCTATCATCCTATGAAAAGAGGAAAAACTTAGAGTGGACACAATATTTTCAGTGGGGTGGTGAGCCTAAGAAAACCCAGGACAGAGGAACTTGAATGAAGACCTGTAAATGGGAAGGTTACAAAATGCTGGTGCCAAAGTCTGATTCTTACTAGAGTTGTCACCATGAAGCAATGGATGGGCTGTGACTTTGTGTATATAAAGTAGCTCACTGCATGTGCTCAAAATAATGAGTGTGAAGTCAAGCATCCCTACAAAGAAATTCCCCCTGAATAACAGTTTGTATTTTTCAATGCATCTTTAAATTAATATGTACTTTTTAAAATTACAGGTCCTTTTCTGCTTACATTGATTTTGAGTTACATAAACTAGTAAAATATACCTAACCTGTAATTTCAATGTAAGAAATCTTATACATCTTTAGCATTTCTTACAAATTGTGAGGAGAGGAAAATAAATTCCAAGGACTATTCTCTATCTCCTTCCAGTGTGGTGTTCACAGGCAAGGAAATCTCCATTATAATTTTTAGATTAGAAAGCTTACAAAATCTTGATTTAAAGAGTTTGTATTTACTATAAATCAAACCAAACCTCTTCCATTTTATCATAATATTCATTGAACAAGGCTGAATATCAACTATGTCAGGAAAGTATATTAGATGTGTCTGGGAGAATTATCATAACTAGAAGCCCGGAACTTTACTCTGCACTAGTGAGA
>VZRI01000596.1:59015-72980 GCA_013397515.1 Upupa epops
TGAGGCATCCAAGGAAAAGCGAGGCTGGCCATGCCCGCCTTTTATTGGCATGTACTCCGGTACGTGTGAACATAGGATTGATGCTCACTAGTTGTGACAATTTATGATGGGCTACCTGGTTGCCCCTCCTAGCTGGTCACACATATACTTATGTAGAAGGTTATATAAGAGGTTTTGGCTTCCAGCCGTACTCTACCCCAGCTTCTTGGGTCATGGTGTGCCAATCTCCCAGTGTGCTTTGGGAGGAATATTCCCTCACCAATCCCTAACGATTCTATAATGATTCTAACTTGTAAGTCCATGAACTGTACATGATGAAAAACTGTCCACCTCTAAGGGTTGCCTGGTGTTTTCAAGTATTGTACTCATAAAAACTGTTTCTTGCTTGTAGGTTTTTTCTGATGTATCTTATTAACAAAGATGAAACAGAGCATACTGGACAGGTAGGTTGAACAACTCTGTGAATGTCAAGTCGTTGATTAAGACTGGTTCTTTAAATAAAAAGCATTCAGGCTTGGCTAATGAGTGCAAAAAGCACATAGTGATAGGGCAAGGGGGATGGTTTCAAGCTAAAAGAGGGGAGATTTAGACTAGATTTTAGGAAGAAATTCTTCATAGTGAGGGTGTTGAGGCACTGGAACAGGTCACCCAGGGAAGTATGGCTGCTCCATCCCTGGAAGTGTTCAAGGCCAGTTTGGATGGGGCTGTGTGTAACCTGGTCTGGTGAGAGGTGTCCCTGCCCATGGTAGCAGGGTTGGAACTAGATGACCTTTAAGGTCCCTTCCAACCCTAACTATTCTACAGTTATATGTAGGCATATTTTGAAATGACTGATGCAGGAATTCAGTCAAATTTGTGACAGAAAATATTCTCCTTACTATTGTGTCTGTCTTGTGACCAGATTTAACTGGGCTTTACAGTGTTTCTGGGTGTGTGATAAGACCTAAACTACGTGTTTGTCTTCTATTTGTTCCTCTAATATTTTTTGACTAGGTGACAAAATTCCTAAAATTAGGAAGTAATTAAAGCTTAACTAATTATCATGACTTGTGTAATTTCATTGATAGATATGCAACAATCAGAAATACACACAATCAAGTAAAGTAAAGCTGCATGTAAATAAGAGAGTAAAAAGAAGTCCTGGTTCTTGCTTTCTCACTGAATCACGTAAAATGATTCAAATTGTGTTTCTTTCAGGAATCCTATGTATGGAAAATGTATCAAGAAAGGTGCTGGGAGTTTTTCCCTGCTGGTGATTGCTTCAGAAAACAATATGAAGACCAGCTCAACTAAGCAGAGATGAGGATTTCCAGATGAAACCATGTCCCATCATGTTAACCAAACACTTTTGGGAATGTCTAAAAGATTTCTTAAATCCCCAAAGCTGTGTGCTTTTTGGAGCATCAGCACTCTGTTTTTAATGACCCGACTGCGCTTCTGTTTTCTTGTGCATTTGCTTTGAGAACACTGGAGTTAAAGAACAATGAAAACAAATGGCAACTTTGAAAAACAAACCAACCACTTGCAAACACACCACACACAAACATACACACAAGATACTCCTAGACATAACATGCACACATATGAAGAGACTCGACACAGCTTACATTTGAAACTGCCAGTTGATACCCTTGTCTATAAGATCATATATGGGTGACACGGTAGCAACACTCACTCAATCTATTTATTTTATCATCTTGGAAGGAACTATATGTAGTTCGCAGAGCACTGTAAAAGTTTGTTATGGACACTAAGTTGTGGGGAAATAGTGCCTTACTATATGTGGGTTGAGCTATGCAGAAGATGAGCGCATGATGACATCTTTGTTTGTTTTGTTTTTTTTCTCTTTATGTCTTCCCTTTCTTCTAAGTTAATGTTTATGTTGTGGTTTTGGTGGATTTGGAAGGAGGAGGTTTGACTGTGCACATTGTTTCGGAAAGAGTGGAGAGTTTTGGGACAGAGTTAGGTTATTCTCATCGAGTTAATTTCACATTTCCTTCCTCTTTAGCTTTTGCTCTTATTTTGGTAATGCTCTGATACAACACTGCAACTTTATGAAATCTTTGTATGAGAACAAGACTGCAAAAACAAAAACCACTTTAACAAAAAAATGTTTCATTGCATGTTTATTATGCAAGTTTAAAATGATCAAGAAAACAACTTTAAGAAGCAAGTTGATCTACATTAAAGAAACCCAACATTCACAGTAATTATATCCATAGTAATGAAGTGTTGTGGGCTTTATTGTACATCTGGAACAAGTGTCATCAACCAACGATGTATATGTTACAAATTTGACAGTAGTTTTGGTTACTTTTTTCCCCCTTTCATTTCTGCCATCTGTGATTGATAGTGGAGTTGAAGATTTCCTTGTTAAATTATTTTTTAAAAGCAAAGCTGAAGCAATATCCATTCAGGGGCTCCATTAGTTGCATCATAAAACACCAATGATGTGTGTACATCACTCCATTTTGAGTCCTTTTTCAATTGTAATGCCAGTCTTTACAAATAAAAAGAGAGATTCAGAATGGAAAAGAACTGGTTTTGGTAGCATTTGAGGTCTTTGTTATCGAGTCTTTTTATTAGTCCCAGAATTAATTACATCCATTTCAAAACAGAATTGAGTTGCGGTTTCCTAAATGAAAGTTTTAGAGTTTGTTTTTTTCTCCTGGGCTTCTTGCTGTTCTCTTGCTCCACCTCATTTCTTTGCATGCCACAGTTCTGTCATAAAATAAATTGCCTGTTTCCATATTAATTTATAACTAAGAAAAGCTAACTAAAGAAATAATACTTTAAAAATACAAATTATCTATTCTGAAAAGCCAGGCTTTCAGCTCAGCAGATTGTCAATGTTGCTACTCTGAAATTTGGATCAGGATGAGGGGTTTGGTAAAATTCTTTCAATTCTACAATATTTGAGATCACAGACTAGGCAGGCTGGTGATGGTGGGAGAGGCAAATAGAGCAGTTATAATTTCTAGTCAGAATTTAAACCACTTACACACAGTTTGGGGTATTCACTGAAGCTTTGTTTCCTTCCTATTTGACAGAACTCCAAAATACACTTTCCATCAGCCTTTTGGGGGTCTACATATAAGATTTAGAAATGGGGGATTGTAGTGACAGTCCTTTTTGTGTGCATATGAGAATAGAGTTCTTATGTTTTGCACATTTTATTGAGAAATACATAGTTAAAGATGCTGAATGATATTTCAAGATCCTTTTGTCTTGAAGAGAAATTCAAACAGACTTTGTGGGCAAGTGCAGAGTAAAGGTGACATGTTTCTTTAATTCAATATCCAAGTTCTGATGTTTATAGGGCATCTTTGCTGTTGAACCCAGTATGTACTTCGACAAATGAACATGATACCACACTTAAGTCACTCTGGGGGGTTTTAGGATGAGATCTCCTGGTTATCTGGCAATGCAAAACACTTCTTTTGGAGTAAGAAAAATCTTCCTTTCTTAAATTCACAGAAGTAAATTCCTGCATCTGAGGTCTAGGTTCATGACAGTTGGCATGATTAGTGGTGGCTGCTGAAAAAAGGGTGGGTTGGTACAACTTCATGGCTTGGTTCATGCTGTCCCCGCTGCAATGGCTGTAGACTTTCCATGAGGTCCTGAAACCTGTGAAAATGTGAAATCTTTCCATGGAACTTCTGTTTTTCCTGTTAAGAACTGTAAGTATTTTCCTGCAATACTAGATGATGCCTAGAAAATACACAGACAACATACTTTTTCTAAAAACTTCTTTAGCTATGAAGAAGTTTGAAATACAGAATTTTCATTAAGCACATTCATTTTATTCTGTTTGTGTGGATGCACATTTGTTTTTAAGGTTTCTTTGATTTATTCAGTGGAAGGTAAGGTTCAGCCAAGTGTGAGACCATTTGTTTTTCCTTTACAGTGTGAAAACTGCGCCAATAGACCTGAAGGCTTTGTAAAGAAAAGGCAGCAATGTGAAAATAATTTGAGTTGACCTGGAAAAGTAGCTGAGAACCGATTTCACTGTGTTGAAATGTAACCATTATGCCTACATTGTAATAAAAGGTAGCTGATTTGATTTTTGAGTGGTCATAAATGATACTGCGGTGAAGTAGATAATGAAGTTAGGTGATATCCAGGAATATCCAACTCCTTCTAATTTGGCACCCTGCATACCAGGAGAACTTCACAGTTTTTTTAGCTTCCTACAGTGTGAGGGATGGAAAAATAAAAAATAAATGCTTGAAATGATTTTAAATCTTGCAAAACCTATTAGTGAATAAAACGTGATGTGTGTGAAATGGAAGAAATAAATGGAGGAAGATGGAAGAAAAACCCAGTTTAATTGTTTGGGGTTTTTTTGAGATTAGTAAGTGGTGATAATTGTGAGGAAAGTGGGGTTTTTTTCATCTTTGAGCCAAGGAGGCAGCAGAATGGGTGAAATCTGGCTTTACACAGGGATAGCCAGTGAGAGTGCTGTTCCATCCTGTGGGAGTGTGCCCAAGCTAGCCTAAGTTCTCAAGGAATCCCATCCCATCTCAAGGAATCCCTGTCCACTTCAGTGCCAGAAGGCCAGCAACTGATCATCTGTGTTTGCTCAGCTGCATTATTGGCTCTGTCCTGATACACAGACACTTCCTGATAGGAAGAAATTAAATTAATTAGGCTGCTGCTCAATGCTGAAAACAAGATAATACACAATTTATCTTGTGGTCCATCCTAATGGAAGAAAAGAAGTGTATTATCCAATAGCTAGGAAATAAAGTTGTAGTATGAGGATGGTATGGTAAGCAGTTGATTCTTGGCTCTGTCTAAACAAGATAAAATTTCAGGCACTACACAAAATATTAGAGATGCTTTAGTATCTACAATCTACACCCAAATAAGTGGCCTCATAGATGTTCTGTATGTTTATTTGCATATTTTCTATGTTTATATGTAGATACTGGCACTGGCTGACACGCTGTGGAAGCTGTGTATTTCTCTAGAAATACACCTTTCTTGACAGGTATTTAGTAGTTTTTAAATGTTCTCTTTCTTTGGTGATTAGTTTTCCTGGTAAAAGTCCCTACAAAAGCATCTTCTGAGCCATTTACAGTAGCATTGTACAAAGGACAGTTGCATTGGATAGGATTTGTCAGTCTATAAAGAAAAAAGTTTAATGGGAAGAGTAGGATGCAGAGATAACAAAAGTTTAGAAAATTGTGAGTACCCTGGTGAATATTTACAGGGATTGGTTGTGCTAGACTATGTACAGGGGGCAAAAGGTCTAAATAATGAGTTACAAGGTAGCCTGGACATTAGGAAGAACCTTTTCAGTGGGAGGTGGGGTGCATCTGTGGAACAGGTTATCCAGAAACCTCCATCCTTGGAGATTTTCAGATGTCTCTGAGTAGAAGATTTGCCTTATATAACACCTAAAAGTCTTAATCAAGCAAGATTTCTTTGGTTCTGTTAAAGGGAAACATCAAGCATAATTTTATTGTTCCCAAAGCATACATTCATGGAGACAATACGTCCTCGTTGCACGTTGCTGGGCTTCATGACCATTTAGTCAGATATACTACAGCCACTCCTCTGTCGTATATTTCCGTGTTAATATCTTTCCTAAAAAAACTGTGGGGGTCTTTTTGATTGTTTGTTAGGTTTTGGTTTTTTACAGAACTACACTGTGATGTAGAGAGGTGTGATGGAAATGGAAAAGTCTTTAAACACTGCAGTAACATTTCATGTTTTTACCTGGAAAAAATATCTACGTTCAGAAACATTTTGAAAACAATTCTGAAATATACTTTGTTCAAAGATCACCATCACACGTTGATCTTGCAAAGGATATTCATGAGAGTTGGCCAGCCAAAACAATTTTTATGGGACAGAAAACCTTTTGTTTTCGACAAGAATTAACCTCAGTATTTATCCTTAGTGTTTTCTGAAGGGATAAGATTTGAATTGCACTATAATTTGATAGCAGTATTTGTTCTTAGTATTTTTAAACTACTCTTAAATAGACAGAATCAGTGTCATATATTTCCTTAAATTAATTAGATGTACACACTAACAGAAAGTATTGGTTCCATGTTAAAAACATAAACCATTTAACGATTCGTCCTTGGAATTACCAAGATATTCTGAAGAAAAAAATCAACGACATTTTAATGTTACTCAATTTATTTGAGGTGTTTCTTTCTTGCATTCTGTTATTGCTTATTAGCTCAGCAATTTTGGTTTTCATTTTCCTCATGAATAAAAACCATGCCACTCAAACGATCAGTGAGGGCTGCTAAATATGTACACAATTTTCTGGATTATTCAGTTCTCTTATTGGTTCCTTATTTCCTGTTTAATGTTTATAGATGACACATTTTAAACACAGTAAGTTGGCTTAGAAGTCCATTGTGTCTGTAAGCTGCCAAGTGACAGAATTGTGTGATGTGAGATCAGAAAACACGTTCATATTAAAAGAAAATATTTTTGCACATTTAAAACACTGATTTATTTTACATGGATTTGACATTTACATTTACCTCTGGCAAAACAAACTTGTTAGAAGGTTAAAAACATATTGTGAGAAGTGACAGAGTTGCCGCACAGGGAAGGTCATATGGAGTGATGAGAGCAATACAGATTCTTGCTAAAGCAGTCCTTGGACTTTCATGAAGTTGTTGTATTCCTTACTGCATGGGCTCTGTGTGGTTCCTGTACCTTGGAAGGACATGTCAGTAATGACTTTCAGCGGCCTGGAAAGGTTGCTTCATTTAGCATTAGTTGAGTTTTCTCAAAGGGACTGATTATGCGTTCTCAGAAATTAGATTATAATAATCCTTTGATGGTGCTTTCTCTTCAAAGGATCTGATTTTTGCATTGGCATCTGTTATTGTCACCTTCTGAATTCCTCTTTCAATATTTTGAGGTCCCAGAGGAAAAGACATTTTAGCTGACATTTCTTATTTCCATCCAAATAAACTCTTGCACATTTAGCTGCACTGCTGTTTTGGCTGATATTTTGTGGCCCAAGATGAATTCCCTGTCAAAGCGTGGCAGCCACCTGTTCAGGAAAGGCAGTGGACTGTGGGACAAATCATAACCAACATTGCTGCCCTTCTCCAGGCTTTCTCACCAGTTAAGTGTAAGTTATAACAGAAAATTCTTCTGCCAAACTTCCCCTGTGGTGGAGCACAGCAGGAAGACACACAGGCCAACATCTGCCCAGGCTGCCCTTCACAGTGGTTACACTCATAGCAGTGCTGTGGGGGACTATTAGGTTCTTAGTAGAGGGTCACAAGCACTTCACCTTCTGGCCAGGGGAAAACCAGGTCACGCCACCTTGGGCTGGATTCAGAAGGACCAACCTATGCTCACAGAGGCGCTGCACTTTCCTGAGCCAAAGGAAAATTCAAAAATCTTGACTGAAGAGAATCTTCACTGAAGCTCTGTTTTGTGTCAACAATGTTAACAAGTGAACTCACTTTGATCAGTATTAACGATAATAAGGAGATGTTTGGTTTTCATTTGCACTTGGAAACAGTAAGTTGCAAAATTAATTCCTGAGAAAATATTGCAGTAAATGTTTGTATTTTTATAGTAGGAAAAAAAGTCAGCAGGCTTTCTTTATATTTTAATGCCACTATGATCTCTTAAAAGAACTGGTCTTTTTTATGAGCTGCTATTTGTTTCTTCCAGAAACTTCCAGATTTTCAAACTTTGAAAAATTATTTACTGAAAGTACATCATGGATGCATATGCATATTTTGAATCTTTATGCCCTTGTTCAGTTCCATTGCTGCGCTGCATCACTCAGGTGCTAACTGAATGGATCTTGTTTACAGTTCTGTAATTAGAAAGAAAACGCTGCTTCGCACTGTGTGTATTTTGATTTATGTGAAATAAGAGCTACTTTGGACTTGCAGAATTTAATAAGGGAACAGAAATTTTCTGAGTGCATAATCTGCTGTAGGGACATAGCATTCATTTAAGAGGATCTTTAATGAATTGTAAGATTAAATGTTACCTAAGTAGTGATATCATTAATCCAAGCGAAAACTGCTGCTTCTGTTTTCCTTTGTAAGTAACTTGCAGCAGATGCCAATAGTCCCTAAAAATATTCTATGCAGTGTTTTGGGGCTACTTGACTGCACATTTTATACCTCTCTCATTCATGAACTTTGGCTACCAACTTCAAATGCTCCTTTGTTTGTTTTCTGTTCTTCTATTTTGTGTTAGAACTGGAATATCCATCCTCTGACCATTTGACAGAAAAACTTCACAGTAATTCTTAAAGCAGCATGTCATAGCCATATGGTGTTTTCTTCATAGCTTCAGAGACCATTTAAAAAAATGCACTTTATAAAGTGACCCTTGTTCTAAGAGCCACCCAGAGCCTGAAACAGCGATTTCACATGTGAAAATAATCCAGTAACACACTGGCTGTTAAAAATAAAAATCTGCATCTCAGTTCAAGTGCTTAGGCCTAGCATCATTTAATGGTTCTGACAGAGCATCTTGATTAAAGATGCCCAGAGAAGATTAATGACTGCAGTGAGTATATGACCTTATAGAGTCCCATAAAATTGTTTGCTGAAAAGTTTAATGTAGGCTTAATAAGTAGTAATTGCTCCTTACTACCATATGGTTGGTATCAGGTAGGTGATACCAACTGAAAAACTATACACATTAATTTCTTGTATCACAAAGCATGAGGTGATTGCTCCTAGGGGATATAACATGCTCATAAGAATATTGGCTAGCAGTGGCAAAAGAGTTGAAAAATATTATGAATCTTTATTTCTGTGGAAGTCTCTTCTTCAGAAAATAAAAGCAATTAACTTATGAATAATTTATTATTCCAGTTTCAAACTATATTATTCCAATTTTAACTAAATTAATATGAAAAATCAAGAAAATAAGAATTTAGCATTTATTTTGTTTGTAAATCAAGACATAAGCACTTACTATCTCTAGTAAGGCTAAGGGGAGATCTTATTGCTGTCTGAAAGGAAGTTCCATAGAGGTGTAGAGTTGGTCTCCCAAGTAACAAGTGGACAAGAGGAAATGGCCTCAAGTTGCTCAGGGGACGTTTAGGTTGGACATCAGAAAAACATTATTAAAAGAGTCAGCAGGTGTTGGAACAGGCTGCCCAGGGAGGGGGTTGAATCACCATCCCTGGACATGTTTGAAAGTTGCATAGATCTGGGGCCTGGTGACTTAGCAGTAGGCTTGGGACACCTGGGTTAAAGGTTGGTCTCAGTGACCCTGAAGGTGTTTTCCAGCCTAAACAATTCTTTGATTTTATGATTATTCAGGTGGATTAACTTCTAGTTTTTAGCTGAGATGCTAGGAGCCAAATGGTCTCTGTAGGCTGCACCTGTGAAACTTCCTTTTGGTTATCTGATCTGTCCTCTTGAAAAAGGCTATTTTAATCTGGTTGTGGTTTTGCAGTCACTGCAGTGCCTATAGTTCTTAGTGAGTGGCTTGTACATTCAGCAGTGTTTTTTAACTCAATGGAAAATAATAGATCAAAACAGGAAAAAGAGACTATCAGGAAATACAGTCATTATATGTTATTGCACGTGTGCAGAAATGGTATGGGTTGGGTCAATAGTACTACAATGGAACAGCTCAAATAGTGCTCATTTTCTTCTATGGCTTTGTTACATTACTTTGCCTTAAAATGCTCCTGCAAGGTTTGCATTCTCTGTGCTTTATTTCTTCAGAATCTGAAAAAGGTGAATGCTTCTCAACTCGTACTCATTGGCGTGTGTCAAATTCATTTATCTTCTTCATCTCTCTTCAGTCAGAAGCTTGTTTTCCCCATCTTCTTGTGTTCGTACTTCCATGGGACTGTGGCAGCTTTCTCCTGTAACAAAATGGGTCAACAAATAATTTAAAAGGAGGGTTTGACATAGTGTCCTTTAAACAAATTGTCTCATAGTGAGATTATAAATATAAATATACCAGTAGAGCTGTAGTTTGGTGGTCAGAGTTGTTATGTCATGGGTTGCTATTAACTGAACAGTTTAACTCAGATGGAGCCGAGTTACCTTGCATGTGTTAGAGTCATTTGTTGCCGTTACATGGAGACGGATCTAGCTCGATTAGCTGGTTATGTTTAGGCATAGAACAGAAGCTGGGTTAAGGAGGATGTTTAATGATTACCGTTATTAAAGCCTTGCTTAGGAAGGAGTTGTTTAATCATTTACACAGACACATAGACCCATAGTGATCAGTGTAGTGTGAGAACCTGGACAGGAAATAAAAGATCTTCAATAACAACATGAGAAACTGAAAAAGGTTGCAAGAGGAGACATTCAGATGAGGAATGAATGTGATATTTGCTGTGGTTCTTCAAGAATCATAGTGTCATAGGATGGTTTAGGATGGAAGGAACCTTAAATATCCTCTAGTTCCAACCCCTTTGCTATGGACGGGGACACCTCTCACTAGACCAGGTTGCTCAGATGCTTTCTGGCATGTACTTTTTTTCAAGTGTTGCTGTATTACTCAATTCATTATGTCAGTGATGGCACAGAGATGTAGCAGACAGTTCATTTGCCTCATTAGAGGAGGCAGCTGCAGCTCAGCGTAACAAGGAACAAATGGATCACACTGGCAAAGCACAAGACAGTGAGCATTGCTTCACTGGTTTCATTACACTATTCTGTCACTTGTTGGGGGTGATAAAATTGATTCTTGGTTGGAAATTGCTCTTGTTAGCAAAGACAATTGTTTGTCTTTTCCTTTTTCACCCCCTAACGAGTGCTCTGCTTTGGAATGGTCTAAAATCTGAGGGTGGGCACAAAGCCATGGACCATTTTCTAGGTGCCTGCTACTGACAGCTACACAGGCCTCCTAATAAAACCCCAGTTAGAATGCAAATCAATTTATAAACTAACATCTTCTCTCTGTAAATTCCCCATTGGCTCTATAATTATCCTTCCTACTTAATTATTCATTATTAGTGTGCCAAATCCTGGCTTAATTTGGGTGAGGAGTATAGCCTCTAGCAAGACAAGGGTATAATTTGGAGACACAAACGCACATTCCTTTTTAAAAAGCAATTTTGGCTTCAGTGGACCACAGGAGACATTTGTGTGATCAATCTTCAGTTGTGCATTTTGCAGTGGTTGTTAACAGACATCCATTGGCTTGCAGCAGCCAGATGAGAGAGCTACAGAGTGGGGAAGGTACGGTTCAGGTTTTATGCAGCTTTATATTACTTCTCTGAGATTGAAATTTATTAAAAATTAGTGAATAGTTATTGACTTATTTATCCAAATTTCCTGATTATCATCCATAAAAATCCTTTCAATGAACTTTCTTTGCCTCCTCCTAAGTTTAAGCTTGGTGGAAAGCTTTTGCAGCATCCTTGATCTGTTGTGTGGGTATTTTCTTCTATTTGCTAAGAGTTACCTGTGTTATAACCAAGTATGTAAAAGGAAACCCATGAGCTCTTACTCCATCCCTAATACCAGTGGTATTAGTGTCTATACTGAAACTGAAATTCAACAAAACTGTGCTGTTACTTGGGACTCCAGTATGCTGATGAAGAATGAGGGTCCTCTAGCTGGATGTCAAAACAACTGGTCATGAGCGGGTTCTTTTTTCACCACAGTGGAACCTGAGAACCAGATGTGATAACCACAGGCTTGGTGTTAATTGCCAGGCTAAATCTTAATCAGAAGTTATCTAAACAGATAGCAGCAAACAAACTAGCTGTGCCTTGCAGGAAGCTGGCTGGAATAGAGTTCAGCCCTAGTAATGTATAGTAACGGTGTCATGCAGAACCAGAGAACTGAGAAATAATCCAAGATTTTCTCAGGTTTCATTTCTGATAGTTTAGTATATTTTTCCATTCTGTCCTTCACTGCTGTATGTCTGATACAAGACAACTCATCTAATACTCACTGGTCAAACTTATTTTAATACTTACAAGATAACTAGCAGGTATTTAAAAAAATAAAGCAAGCTAAACCCCTAGATTCTGGTTGTAAATAAGAAATGGAATTTAATTCTCTTAGTATAATTTAAGAGATTTTTCTGATTTGATAGAAATGAATTGTGGTATTAGACTTTGAGAATCACAGAATTATTGAGGCTGCAAAAGACCTCTGAGATCACCAAGTCCAACCTATGATCTAACCACCACATCAACTAGACAGTGAGGGGACTGAATCACCATCTCTGGGTATATTTATAAGTCAGGTAGGTCTGGAGCTTAGGGACACAGTTGAGCAGTGAGCTTGGGACAGTTGGATTACTGCTTGAACTCAATGATCTTACAGGTCTTTTCCCACCTAAATGATTTTGTGACTCAACACCTTTCCTCCAAAGGTTACCCATGTGCAGGCCATTAAAAAGCAATCAGCCTGATAGTAGAAACAAATGGGGAGAAGGTATATTGACACTACAGAAAATCCAGTTGTAAATACAAAATCCTTATTTAAAGTCAGAGACCACGTTTGAATTATAGCTTAGGCTACCAGAGCTGTGAAGACAAGCCATCTAGTCAATGATCTGCAGAGAAAGTCTGTCAGTATGCCGAGGCTTTTCTGAGTCAACCAGTCACAGGTTGCTTTGCTCCAGATGTCCCTATTCATCTGCAAAACTTTTAGCACAGATTGTCCTCCTATTTGTAAACAAATGATTCAACAATCCCAGTGTATCACCAGAATGACAGACAAACAGATGCGATGTGCTATCAGAAGTGGCTAATTTGAGATTCAGTGATTCTTCTGTGCACACTGATAATTAGCCCGGAAGAGTGGAGGCATGTCTGATGGAAAAACACTTCATTTTAAATACAGCTGCTTCCTTACTGGCCTTGCGGATATTGCCTATCTATATCTATCAACGATAAAATCAGAGAAGCAGTGTTAATACCTCTTCCTTTTTTCCTCCGTCCCAGTCAATGTAATTCTAAGAAGCTGAACTGATTTATTTTGGGCCTCCTGGTCTTACTCAAAGTTTGCCTTGTTAAGGGAAACACTGGAAAAGAGACAGAATGTCAGGTTTTGTCATTTTCATTGTTCTCTAGTGCTTACAAACCATCATTTTCTTTAGGAAAAAACAAGGCTACCATTTGTATTTATTTCACCTTCCATTCTCAGGCATCTTTGCCTGTCTGTAAAAATTGGGGTTACATGTGAATTAGGTTTCTCCCTAGAAGACAGCAAAGGCTAGATTTTATGAAATGAGTATTTGTGTGTCTGCTTTATGTTTCTGGAAAACATTGTGTTTTTACATTTTACATCTAAACATCCCTCTTCCTCTGCTTCTGAGGAGATTTAAAGTAATGTGATTTGGATTTTGTTTCTCATCTTCCCCTTTTGCCTGGGTAATAGGCATCCATATGTCTAATAGCTTAAAATGTATTAATTCTCCATTATAATGATTTTTAGCTTCTCTCCAGATGATTAGAAATTACTCTGAGTAAAGAAAAGCTGGGGCTGTCTGTCTTGATGGTTAAAGGCTGTGGCTTGGACCAGGCTGCCCAGGGAGGGGGCTGGATTGCTATCCTTGAACATGTTTAGGATTCATGTAGCTCTGGAGCTTAGGGCCATGATTTAGCAGAGACTGTGGGACAGCTGGGTTAATAGTTGGACTTGATGATCTTGATGGTCTTTTTCAACTTAAACAGTTCTGGGGTTCTATGCATTTAATGTAGTGCACATTGCAGAGTTTGAAGCTGGAGGCAGCTTACCTAGCAGACCTCCTGCATCAGTGTCTGGACTCTACAGGTGATGGGTGGACAGAGTCCATAAAGGGAAGGTACTTCCTGCTTCTTTATTTCTCTTCACCATCTTTGCGCCATCTTCGCCTTTTCTCCTGCTTCTGCTCCAACACGTCTTGAGACAGGGAGCTTCTCAGGAATGAGAAGGGGTGTGTGGGGGGGCAAGCAATGGTTCTCAACCCTCTGCCACCGAATGATGGAAGACAAAAGTCTCAGCCTGGCGGAGACTCTTCTGTGGGGGTAGCCACGGCCCT
>VZRI01000596.1:75897-127723 GCA_013397515.1 Upupa epops
TGTTCTGTAAACATGCAGGCATTCTTTTTGCAAGCTGAAGAAGCAGACCAGCATACCCTTTGGAAGAGGCTCACTGCAGAAAAGAAGGTAAGATAAAGCAGCTAGAAGTGAGGACACCTTAACAACCATTGGAAGGAACTTCACAGACTGATGATGTTTTGCACATATATCTGTTAAAAAAAGCTTGTTCAGGTAGCCAGGGGGTCTGTAAGATTATTGATTGGGCTCAGAATTCCTCATCCCATAATAGAAAGATCACAGGGCTACTGAAGAAAGAGGTCAAAAGTTTGTGCTGAAGACATTAGCATTCATCCCTAGACCCTCCCCACAAACAACTGTGCATAAGCGGGTGGGATTACACCAGCCCTGGTGGGAGGGCAATGGTTTTATCATAGTGTATGCCTGAACTTTCTTGGACTGGGTTAGATATGCAAATTAAGGACTCTATAACTAGTGCTGTTAGGGGACTTGCAAGTTTCCCACAACTTGTCAGGCTCAACACTGTATTATAAATAAGTTATTCCACTGCTTCAGAAACTTTTTGCCTCCAGAGTTTCGAAGGTGTTTCTCCCATAAATGCAAAGATATATATCTTGTTAATATATCATATACCTCTATATAAGGTTACCATATTTTATTGGCACATCCTGTTTGGTTGACTGTATTTTCAGTTGGATATTGGGGAAAAAAAACCCTGTTACTTTTGTTTTCATTTTTCAGGATAGTCATTGATTCTTTCGATTTATAGCTGCTGTAATTTGTGATTGTCTGGTTGATGGTAGTAACAAGTTAAGTTTGCAGTTCCAAAACTTGCTTGGAGAAATTCTGCTGAGGATAAATTAATCTAAAATGTGAATTTTAATTTATATTTCAAACTTCCAGAGCAACAACAACAAAAATACAAAAGTAAGGCAGAATTCAGGCTGCAAAGGATTTCTCTTTCTACTCTCTCTTTTCACCCAAGTTTCTGTGTACTACATTTGTTCTTCAATAGTATGACAACAGTTGTACTGAAATTGTTGTATTTCTTTCCCATAAGAAAGATACCTCACACTGGATGCAGGAAATCAATATATTGCTGCTTCTAGGCTGTCTTCAAATCATCATGAAACAACTCCTCCTGCAGCCACAAAACAAACTTCTCAGTTATGAACATGTTTTCTCTTCACCCTGGTCCATTTCTTGCAGACCTCACTGAATCGCTCTTTTCTTTCGAACTCAGTCAGTGCAAGAATATTTTTGCTTTGCTTGTGCTCAATCTATCTGTGTCTTGGAGGAATTAGTACCTTTTTATGGCATCAGGTATTGGCAAAATCTGTCAAAGCCCAGATACCTGCAGGTCTTTAAATTTTGTCCCTCACTCTCTGTGCTTCTTCTCCTGTCTCTTCAGTTCAGCTCAGTTTGAAACTGGATTTATACTAAGTGCCTTAGTCCTCATTTGAGTTAGAACAGAATTCATTCTGTTTAGTGATCCTACTTTGCAGCTCTTCTATGTAACTGTGCTTTCTGCAGTCAATGGTGTGTTTGTACAGACAAGGTGGCCTTCTACAAACAATAGTGCTTCATGGTCAGTTACTGTTAAGGCTGGTGTCCACAAAGGCACTTTCTTTTACTTGCTCCTATGGAGACTCAATGTTAAATCTTGTGTGTCATACTGGGGTGCAGTAAGTGAGAGATTGGAGCAGAGAGGACAGGTGGCCCTACACTGACTAACAAAGTGTTCCAATCCATAGGTGTCGTATTTGGTGTAAAGCTGAGGAATCACAAACGTCTGTCTCTCTTCTTCAGTGGCTAGTGTCCAAGGAGGGCAAGTGATCTTTATGATTTTAGGTTGGCAAAGAATCCAAGAGAGGTCTTTGTTGATTCTACACCTAGGTGCTGACTATCTGAAATACATTTTGTAGTGTTTTATGAATTAAGCTCCCTTACTGTTCAGGGGTACCACAGAAATGGTAGAATGAAACAAAAAAATCTATATTGTTTTAGATTTCTTTTGAACAAATAAACTCAAGGATTGAAAACGCAATTTGAAGGAAAGCAGCACTGAAAAGGAGAATGTAAACAATGTCATAGAAATCAGAAAAATAGCTGGGAAACATGAGTGCCTCATACTTGTTTTATTGGAAAGGTGTAAGACCTGCAAGTAAGGTTTGAAATTACTTGATGAATATGCAAAATAGTAATGCTTGTAGAAACTCTGGGAATGCAGGGTTATACACCTGATTTCCAGCCTCTGCAGCAACAGAGTATCAGCCAAATTTATCACAGTCTGTTTTAAGCTATTCTAGCAGACTGGGCTTAGACAAATAGTGGAGAAGAAGGAGAAACGTTTGCATGTCTTATCTTCTGCTGTTTTGTGTGTATGTCCCAGTTGTGTCCAAATACTTAACCACAGAAGACTGACTGAGAGATGTTTCTCATCTTTACTTTGCTGACCTGCAGAAATTATTTGCAAAAAGAAGGGACTTCTCAGTTCAGTAACTGTATTGTAGCGAAGAGGTGGAGAGAGATTTTAATCAAGGAGTTACTAAACTGCTTTCTCCATTTGTTTCAATTTTCTCTTGGCATAAAGAGAAATGATGGCCCCGTTTCAGCGGCTGGCAAAACAATATGCACAGCATGTATGAGCAGTATGAAATGTAAGTGATTTGTGGTTCACCTAGATGAAAGATGCTAGAGAGATGAGAAATCATTGTCTTCATTATGAAGAAGGATTGTTGCATTGAAAGAAGTACGAATTAAAAGAATGGCTCAAAGGATGGCCCAGTGGCATCTGACAGAAGCATTTCTGCTTGTCCCACAGTATATATGGCAAATAGACCTACCGTGCTATAGTGATTTGCTCTGCTGTGCTTAACATTTTTCCTTGATGATTGCATTCTCTTCAGCGTGAGCCATCTCACACTATTCTTATTTTCCTGATGTCTGACCATTTCTTTATACACGTTGTTCTAAACCAGTAGGGAAATACATTTGCCCATTTAGCATATCAGCCTTCCATTATTTCTCAACAATTTTTCTAACGATTTAATCCAATCTATGTAATAAATCCTAGAGTTCATTGAAGGAAGCCTCTGCTCTGTGAACTCTTACTGTCTAAAGACTCCTCAGGAGCGCTGAGGACCACTAGGTGGCTCCAGAATACAGCTACGGTTGCTAATTTCCCTTGGTGTAAAGGTGGACACAGACAGGAAAAAGATACTGGGGAAGGGAGAAAGTGAAAGTTTTCAGAACCATTTAATCCATCTTCACCCCAAGGTGATCAATAACTGTCGTGTTAGGTGTTGGTCAAAAGGTAATAACAGGCTATGAAAAATGTATCTCAGAGGTCAGACACCACCTCTGGTAGTTTATGTGCAGTAATCTTTGTAGTGCTCTTCAAAGCGCAAGAGAAATTTCACACTGAAACAGGAATTACCAGAGAATGGAATCTTGTCTTTATCTAAGGAAAACATCTATTAACTGTTAAATGCAGGCGGCACTACCTAGTTTCAACACAGAGACATCAGAGGAGTGGAATGATGCTTGTGATAATCAAAAGGGCTGAAAGAATGATTTTGTGGACAAGGATAATCAAGTAGCGTTCTCAAGGGTGAAACACTAATTCCTTCCGGTTTTCCCAGAGGACTGCAAAGGGGAAACTGCCTACAAATGGTAACCTGTTCCACCAAACATCTAATACAAACGTAGGCATGCAGATCCCTCTTGTGTTTTCTCTGGCAGTCAGCAAAATGCTAGAAGTCACTGCAGTTCTTGAAAACATTAATTAATGGGTTATCAAGGAACCAAAGAAGTTCCAAGAGAAGTGCCTACCCCAAACTTGTATTTTTATTCCCAGCAGGGCCTGACACCTTCAAGAAAAGAGCTGGCTTGCTGCTCCACATGTGTCTTTGTGTGAGTATATGGTCACATTTGCCTCAGAGAAGGTTCTATCAGTCCTCAAAGGATGTACACAAGTATATTTTCAACTAATCTTTCGCTGTTTTTGTGCCTGGAAGCAACTGTTGTAGTTGTCATCAGACGATTATATGCTTCCTACAGGATAGATTATATAGCCCAAATGCAGTGTGTTCCTTAATACCTATTTGACTTAAAGCAGCTTTCCAATATTGACTAGATTAAAACACGTGAAACTAAAATATTGCAGATGCTCCAAAGAAGTCCTTTCTTTACATCTAGCTTTTTCAAGTAAGAGTTATTTCTATTTAATGGGTTGTGAATTCCACATACATTGTCACTGTCATCTAAAGGTTACAACTGCCACTGAAGTTGCAGCACAATGTCATATGAAACACACTGGAAAAGCCCTGATATGTACAGGTGAATTTTCTGACTGGTTTTGGCTTTATGTAGTGAGGAAAACCTTTCTGTAGTCCAACAGAATCACCAATTCCTCAGCTGTCACAGAAAATCCGGACTTACCTTGCCCAAACGTTTGCCAAAAGCCAGTACTTGGTAGAGCGAACAGTAAGGCACCTCCCTATTTGGTGGACTTATCTTCGTCTTTTGTTATTGACTAGAGAGTTAATTTGTCTAACTTGAACTGTCTGATTTAAAGTTTTTTCATAATGCTCCTCAGAGTTGCTGTTGAAAGAACATCGTTAGCAACGGGATAAAATGGGGAAGGGAAAAAACGGGTAAAGAAATTAATCAGTCCAAAGTTTTCAAGAATGGATTGACAGGTGACCTTTTCTAAGGGCTAAGATCAGAGTTTAGCCAAGGAAACTAAAAGGCAATGTTTTTTCAAAAAACCCTAAAATTATTTGTTTTGCAATGGGAAAGGGAATCTGAGAACTTCAGGTTAGAGATTAGGCATTTTGCATTATTGCAGAGGGTAAGATATGTGGATGGACAACAGGAACACCTGACCCTGGGTTTCTAGGAATTACTTTTTTTAGAAAATTGCCAGCATGCTTAGCAGTTCCAAGACTCATCTAGATATTTGAACATTAAAAAAAACCCAAAAAACAACGCAACTCCCCACCCCACCCCCAACCCCACAGCTTTTAATAAGTCCATTTAATAAGATCTTGCTGGTTTCAGGTAGCTCTAGGAAGAAGTAGTAAATTTTGAGACTATAAAATCTTGATTTGTATGCCAAAAGATTGTTAATTTGTCTTAACCTAAAGAATACAAACCATGTGGAAAACACTGTTTGGCTTTTATGCCAACGTAATCTGCAGAGAAAGTCAATACAATAAAATGGTGTTTACAGAGAGAGTCTGAAATTGGTTCAGGGCATGGAAATGATGTGAATTAGTTTTCTGGATGTTCCTTCTGCTTATAATGAGATTGTTTTGTGAAAATACCTGCTATGGGAATTTGCTCTGTGATTTAAGCAGCAACTAATATAAAGACAAGTCCCTTTTCTGGAAAGGAAATTTCTAACATATAGCATGTATCCTGAGTGTAAAGCAGAGAACAGTAGTCACTCTTGTTAAAATGGAATTAAAATTGGGGTTTTTTATTGATAACAGTCAACTTCTTGCAATTAGATGATCTTCAAGGTGCCTTCCAACATAAACCATTCTATGATTCTTTAGATCCATGACTTTGTAAATGTTAAACAACATTGAGACTCAATAAACCCATCAGCATACTTAAAAAAATCCTCCAATATTTTGTGGCACTCACAGAAATACCTGCTGTTACTGAAATGGACCCCCTCGTTTACTCAAATCCTTCTACCTTCAACATATTCTTGACTTGCACCTACCGATATAGGACTTGATTCCTCTGACTTTTTATATCTGTTCCACTGGGAACTCTAAGATGGGTTGATTTATGGTTTTAGGAGATGAAACACTTTCCAGAAAGAATTCTGACTGTAACTATGGAACAAATAAATAACAAAGGAAAGCCTGTCCCGGAAGAAATGATACAAAGGTGTGTCAGGGTCTGACTGTATGGAACAGGTGGATAAAGCGACCTTATGTAATACATGTGGTGTCTCACAAACCCCACTACATCATGTAAATGAAGTACATGTAGACCATTTCTTGTGTTGAATCTCTTTTCTATGTTTAATTCCTCTGGTGAAGATTAAAGACCTCATTTTGAGGAAGTTGTTCAGAGCCTTTGTGTAGCTACAGGGAAAGTTTTCTGGACAAGCTAAATTCCATTTGGTCTGTTGATTTAATGTGCTCTATAGGCAGATCTGACATAATTTTATGAAGTCTGGTGGTACAAGGGAGCAGTAGTGCAGAGTTTCTTCTGCTAATAATCATTTTAGGTTCTGTCTTCAGCTCCCTCCTCTGCCATATTTTGTTCTTCAAACCAGAAATGTGGCTCCTATGAAGGCTTTGTTGAAAGAAACAAAAGAGAAGGGACAAAGATAGAGAAAACTCAGATTTGTTTGCTCTATGTGCCTCTGGTTTAAAAATGGAAAATTAAATTATGGATAAATAACTTACCTGGCATTCACTACTGATGAAATAGCTTTTGGATATACAAGCACTCACCCCTCTGCCTGTGTATAAATAAATATATATTTGCATATGGAAAACCCCATCAGGCACATCAGTTTGGCTAAGCTGCTCTGTCTGTTGTCAGATTAAGCTACTTTATTTTCATTGCTTTTACTTTAGCAGTGGGGGAAAGCAAATGAAAGTTGGGGAAAAGCAAATCGATGGATGTCAGTTTGTAAGGCTCAATTTAAAAGCTGTTGTAAGTTTAGCTTATCAGAAGGTTTTAACAAAGTAAGATATTTCAGTAATCGGACCTATTATCTACTACCATATGTAGAGGGTTTCTTTGAAGTTGGAGTTATTTACTGCTTTGAATTAATAATTAAGTTCATTCAAGAATAATGTAAAATGCAGCTTAATGTAGAAAACATAAGGGAAATGGTATTTAATTGTTAACTGTTATCTTTATAGATTGTGCCATGCCATTATAGCTTCCACTGTAATTCTGTGCAGTAAGTAGAGTGCTGGGTAAAAAATGAGTGTTGGTATGTGACAGATGAGAATGAAATATGTTATTAGTTATGGTATGATAAATCTGTATGGTAAACACAAACTATTCTCGAGGCTTAACAGCAAGACTGGCTTGACTCCTTTATGGGAAAGTGATGTCCGAAAATACATTAAGAACAATTAAATCCTTTCTTCTGTGTCACAGTCGTACATGTCTAAGAGAGTAACATTTCAAGGTTTTAAAATCTTTGTTCCCCACCATTTCATGTGAAGCTCATTGTCAGAAGCAGTTCTAGTCAAATAGGAAATGCATTAATGCATTCCCAGGTGGGGAACTGCTGTAAGCTATGATGAAATTGGCTTGGAACATTAAGCCAAACCCTGCAGCAAACTAAATGACAACTAGAAAATTACATCCAAATAAAACATACAGTACTTCTCTAGCACGGTTAGGGTAGGATTCATGTTCCATGCAGGAATTAAGCAGCTAACATAACGAAATGTTCTCTTCCATTATGCTTGACAGCTGGGACAGAATAAGTGTGGCTGCAGCAACGGAGATATCCTCAGTCTTCTATTGTCTGTGCTGCTCTTTGGTGCTTCCCACAGGGGTGAAACTGTGCCACGTTTTTGCATGTTTTCTTGACCCTCAGGTGCTTGAGGAATATCTATCGAGGGTTGAGGGAAACTTGAGCAGCCTTGTCCAAAGTGTCCATGGAACACTAAGCAGTGGACCCAAGATTGAAATTTATTCCCTTCCCAGCTGAAAGAGGCTTCAGCCCTCTGCCCAAAGTGGTGAGGCTCACTATTTTCAATAGTAAGAGTGGAATGAGGCACATTCCTCACAGAGGAGGAGAGTAAAGGGTTTGGAGAGAGGGAACTTGGACTGGCAACAAGGGAACAAGTAATTGGTTGAGTCTGAGCTCATTTACTGGTTCAAAACAAGCAGAGCAATGGCCATGTGCAGGAGATTCTTCTGCTCTAAATACAAACTGCAGTTCGTATTCCTGGGGCTAAGGCTGCATCAAGTATGGTCAAAGCAGCTCATGCTTTTTGCTCCTTCTCTTCCTCACAAGCTGCATCAAAGCAGAATCCAGTAGCAACACTTGATTATGCAATGTAATGGCTACTTATAATGTGAGGGTACTTTCCTTCCCTCATCTTGCACTTCGCAGGTGGCTCAAAACATCCATGCTGCTGTCATCTACATCTCTCAAAATCTTCTGGCCTATACTGATTTCCAGCTATTTTAGGGACCTTCCTTAGCTTGCTGGCTGCGGAAAAAAAAGCTATAGTATATTTAATATGTTGGTACTATTGCTTTGAATTCAAGAACTTAACCCAATAATTTGTCTTTTCACTGCTTGTATGCCTGTGCTGTGACCTCTTGATGGTATGATCGTGCTGCAGATACTGAGGCATTAGAAACAGGCAGGCACACTTAAAACAGTGTTTTTGAATCTCTCAAGATAAAATTGCCCACATCTATTTCAGAAGAGAATTCCGCTACCAAGTTCTCGCTCTAAGACTACTTTAATGGGGATTCTATGGAAATTAAGGGATCAAAAAGGACTGCAGAAGAATAAAAAGGAATTCTAAATTGTTAATATTGCTCTACTCTACATGTCCTGAGGAATCTGTATGAACCAGTCACCCAACAAAAAACCAGATAATTATGCTGAGGTGATGCCATCTATTTAGGCTTTGTGAATGCTAGGGGAATTTTTTTTCCCAAAAAGAGACACAATATCAATTTTATACCCATGTACTCTAGAGAGTACATGGTATACAGCTACTCAGAGGGCTTAGATTGATAGTCATTTTCACAAAGGAATATTTATGTAATTACTTAAAAAAATGTTTATAAGCAAGTAATTTGCTTGCTGCAGTCCAGGAATGCAATACAGGAGAAATTTCTTTCAGACAGGAAGAAAAAGCACATGTTCAATAACTGGAAAAAAACTCCGTGTTGTGAAGTTCAGAACTGATAAAAAGTAATAGAAGTAGAACCGTTGCATGGGACACATTCTACTCACGTGGTTAGGAATGCAAATGAAGTGCTAATTAACTATGAACTGTGAATACAGAAGGCTTTTGGTTCTTCTCAGGTTTTGTTGTGGGCTGGCACTTGTGTCTGGGGAAAAAAAATCTTTTTTCCTCAGGGTCCAAAGCCTCTACTTTTTGTTAACAGTGGGCTGAAAGTCACTTCTGAGAGGGATTCCTTGTGAGGGACTCTAGTGATAGGACAAGGGAGAATGGTTTCAAACTGAAAGAGGGTAGATTTAGATTAGATCTTAATTCCTCATTATGAAGATGCTGAGGCACTGGAACAGGCTGCCCAGGGAGGGTGTGGCTGCTCCATCTCTGTAAGTGTTCAAGGCCAGGTTGGATGGGGTTCTGGTCCAGATGATTCCACCGACACAAATAAGTACGTTGTTACCCATACAGTTGTTTGTGGTATTCATGCCCATGTTCAGACTGTTAAAATTCTGTCTTAGTTCAGCTAAATATAAAGGACTCTGCAATTATTCCACAGATATCAGGAAAATCTGATTTTTGCTAACTGCCTGGTTGGACAAATGCATTGGTTCCAAGCATGACCATGGGCGAGAGGGAGGGCTTTGGCATTGATTTCAAGAGGAATAGAATTAGAAGCTTTGCTGGAAAGCGGCTTGATGGTAATAAACTGCCACAGAGATGTGTTTAGATATAGAGACAAAACATTGTCATCTACCTTCTAATTAATTGTTCAGAATATCTGACCCATGGGCCTTTCTTTAAGAATGTATGTGCTTAAGGAAAAACATTCCTTTCCTTTTAAGACATGTTAAATATTTAAACAGCAGTTCTATGAATATATTGTTCTATCTTTAGTGCCAGATCACAGATCTGGTTTTAATTACGTATTTGTAACTGCTAAAGGTTTTATAGTTGTCACGGTGAATTTACTGAGGGCAGAACTGCCCATTTAGCCATGGGAAGTAGAAGGCCAGTGTTTCATCAGTGGATTTCTGACACCATTTCCTTTTCACATTTTCTGCAAAGCAGAGTAATACTGAAACACATACAAATAAATGCAGAGACTGGGGAGTGCACATGCAGATTATATCCCTTTCATCATTGTCAAGATACTTTCATGCAGTCGCCTTTTCTGATCACAAAAGTGGGCTCACTCACTGTAACACTAGCAGGCTAGAACCTTGCAGAGAGACTGGAGAGCAAACCAGGACCTATTTGAGCCAAACCAGAGGAGACCAGAGATTGTATTGTTAGAGAGTTATGCTTTCAGCCTCCTTTTCTGCTTCTTTTGCTTCTTGTTGTCCTAATCCACAAGACAAATAGTTTGTTGTTCTCATATGTTCTATATTCATCACAAAATATTTTGCAGGAACAAGTGGTCTTTTTTTAGTATGGGTATCTGATTACTGTTTTACCTGGGTTGTAAGGCATAGAAGCCATATGTGGTAGAGATGCTCCATTTTCTGGTACCTTCAGTTTCAAAATGTTTTCTTCTGTCTTAGAGTGAAGCTGGAATCTCCAGGATATTTTCAGAACAAAAGCATACTGCAACATCTTGCTTCTAAGAAATAAATAATGTTTTCACTCAGTATTCATAGAGGCATTAAAAAAACCCCTAAGATGTAAGTTTTAACTTCATGTTGAACTGTGTGTGCCTTATGGCCTTTAAAACAGAGCAGATTTTGATAGAAAAGCTTCTGTACAAAATTTTGGACAGCCTAAACAGTGTCTCTCCAGCAATACCATAGGGTGCTCTGCTTCAGAAGATCTATATCTTAATTTCTCTGTGCAAGCAGCTGCTCTGCATAATTTCCTGGGAATAGATTTTTAAAAAAATTAACCCCCCCCATCATAAAACATTCTCAGAAACTCAGAGATGAGTGTCTGAACATGTGGAATTCCCCTCTATCCCCACAAAAGAAGTGATTTGGTACTGAAGAAGAAAGTTTTGTAAATTTCACACTGGGTAAAGCTTTGGATCAGATAACAGTGTTGAAAGTGTCTTTTAAAATTGAAATTATCTGTATGTGACCCTTAATGTTAAACAACTGGTGAGGATATTAATTGCAAATTTCATCTGAAAGACAAAACAATGCACCAGTTGACCACACGGTAGAACAGTGACTTTACACTGAATAATGGAATGCAATAGTAGCATTTTTACAACAGTTTAGCCAGTGCTGTGAGTGAACACAGTTATTAATGGCCAGCCATTCTTATAAAGAAATTATGTTTTAAGTAAAAGTCGTACTTTAAAAAAAACATGCTTAAAGCTTTTCTGACTAAGAAAGTATTTTTAAGTATTCAGTAACTTCAGAGAAGAATGATATGGAGAAATGCCTTTCCATTCAAAAAGAAATCCCTGGGATATAGTGATTTGAAGAAGAGTTGTGAAATTGAAGATAGCTTTGCAAAGTCGATCCAGAACACAAAACCCTAAGAGATGAGTTTGATTAGGGTCTACAAGAAAATTGCTTGACCTTCGTGGCAGAAGTCACTAAACCTAACAAAAATAATGATCTGTGTGATTAACCCTGGATAACCTGGAATGAACAATTCAGTACAAGGAGCCAGAATGGAGTGCAATGCATGGGAAGTGGCACATTGAACCAGAAGGAATAAACAAGATAATTAACGGCTACTCAGTGTGTGAATGTCAGCCATGGAGCATCCCAGGGTAAAAAAGTAGTATGATGTAAATAAGGATTGCAGCACAGCATAAATAAACAAGAGGCAGATCTGTACTGCACAAACACCCTTAAAAGTGGCTATCTTGTCTATATTGTGGGGGGTATTTTTAATTTTAATAGTCTTATTTAATGAGTTATTTTCCATTACTCTTTACTTATACCGTTCTTATCAGTGAGTTCAATAGTTACACATGTTGGCTTTTCCTTTGGTGGAGACAGAGGGATTCTACTTCCTAGCAAGAGTAACCCATGCCGTGAGGTGTCTTTACACATGCAGGTTTTAGCCCAGAGTCCAAAATCATCCCTTTTGCTACCTGCAAAAACATGAACTTGCTGTGTCATTATGTGATAACAAGGAAAGCAAAGTTGACATCCAGTTACAATCAGTGTGTATTTGCAATTAGTACAGTTCTATCATAGACTAAATTGTTAGCCCTAATTTAGTTATGAGTTTTTATATGTGTCCCCTTCTACCAAAGGTGAATTAAATTACTGCCTAGATGTGTATGCAATTAAAGGGCAATCAGTCAAGTAAATCAGGAGGTCCTTTTTGTTGTTTGACAGAGTTAAGGAGGAAGTTTGGATAATTTTGAGTTCTCCTAATGCCCTGCAAAAGGTTGGGTTTGGTAGAACAGCAACCACAGTGGTGCTATATAAAATATTAATTCAAAATAGGATGGAAAGTAAGCGTCTTTTTGAAATTTGTCTACTTGCTCTTGAACTCAGCCTAAGAAGCAGCTTCCATGGACACCTTCAGCTTCTTATTCCCATAACTACTTGATTCCAAACTAAACCAAACTATTTTTAAAGCCATGAATTCAATGACTCCATGATTCTTTGATATGCAGTGACTATAATCTTGTAACATGGAAAGCCATAAACAATAGTATTTAATACTTCCCGGTGTGCAGAGACACTACAGTCCTGATTCAGATAAAAAAACTGGATTACAACCAGTTGTGTTATGTAAAATATTTTAGTCATTATTAACATTTAGGTAACTTAGAGAGTCCTAATAAAGTCACTGAAATTTAAGTGTGTGCTTAAAAGTATCATTATGTGCATGATGACTTTGTAGCTCATGTGTTTGTTAGCATATTTGCTAACAAACTTTGCCTTTCCCTCTTGCCCTCATCATGTCTATCCTCATGGTACAATACTGTCTTTTATTCACTTAGTTTTCATATTTTTTTCAGGAATTGTGACACCAGTTTACAAGGATAAATTTGGGTAACAGCTGGAGGCAGATTGTTTTGGGAGCTGGGATGCCAACTGGCTGAGGTACTGGGTAACAAATGTATGTAATATAAGAGATGCTTTATTAATATCAGCACTGATTTATCAACACCTTTGTTGGGGTACATCACATAGTATATTAAAAACGTTGTTAATGAAGAATGAATATTGCAGTATCTCTTTGGCAGGCTGAATCAAGATGCTTTTCAATAATTTAGTTTATTCCTCAAAATACCATTTCCCCCCTAGAAGAGAGAATAAGAACAAGACAATACATTTCACCTCATTCCTTTCTTTGTACTGCTGCCTACCCTCCCCCCAGTTTTCTGAAGCTGTGTAAATCTGTAATAGCTCAAGGAAGTTTTGGGTTTTGACAAGAAGAAAGTACATTGTGTTCTGAAGAATGGCAGGTCTGAAAGACTGACCTTCATTCTTTTCAGATCTTATGTTTTATTTTCTCTGTGGAAGATCAGAATCAATAAATGTATGAAGGTTCCTCTATCTCCCTCATGTAGGGGAAAATGAACATCTGATTTGACTTGCAGCCCACTTCTCTTTTTAAGGGTAGTATGTCACCCCCTCACCCTGTCAGGTTATGGCTTAGCAAATAACTTGATTTCCCCAACCACATTTTTTTCTGGTTGTCTCTGCTGGCAGAGTATTGCAGTATGAAATTTCCTACACGTTTGTTTAATTTGGTTTGCTGTTTGTGACGTGCAGGAGAAACAGCACTCTGGAAACTACAAAAAGGTAAAAGATAGTGTGTGAGGGTTATCCCACTTGTTGTTTTGCATCTCATGTTTTTAACTGAGCAGCTGTCAAATAAAACGTATTTTTAGCTTGGTTTCCTAAGAGGATTAGCTGACTCTTCTGAGGCTCTGGAGACCTCAGAAGAACCAGGACATGCTGCTGGGTAAGGTGTGGGTCAGGACTGAGTTGCAGTAAAGGATGGAGGCCTATGTAGTATGGGGGTTTGCAACTGATGTTGCCTCTTCCCTTTGCTGTTGTCATTGTCAGTGTTGGCAAGCCTCTAAATCAAAGGACATTTTTACAAGCGTCTATGAGGTCAGACTTCCTTCAATAACTCCAACGTGGCAGTCACTCTTTATGCAAATGTTCAGCGTGGAAATGGATGGACGAATCTCACTGTGCTTATGACTAAGGGTCACCCTGACTGTCAGAAGCGACTAGAATGCCTTGGATTTGTAGCTTGTACTCAGGATGATGTCAAGGCATTCTAGATCCAATATATCTGCCGTCCTGCAGGGCAAACCAGAGAATATATCTGTCTTTCCTGAATGAAGAAATTTGGGTTGAAACTGCAGAGAACCGCTTAGAAATTACATCCAGCATACAAAGAATTAATAGTCCATTCCTGCAAACCTATTCAAGCTCATAATCATCATCTATTTTTTATCTACCCCTGTTCTTTTTCTCTGGCACAATGGCACTATTATTCAAAGTAGAAATAACAGTTTGTTTACATAGTTCAGATGCTCAAAAATCTTTCCTGGTGTGAGGATACAATCTGTATCCCCCAAGTCCTTAAGAAATATCAGTATTCAGTGGCAATTATTTTCTTAGTTTCCAGAAAGAACATTTTGTAAGCAATAAAGTGAGCAAGCTTTTCCCTACAGTGTGGGGGAAAAAGGGACAAAAAGACGCAGACAAAAAGGGAGACACTGGTTTCTCCTCGGTTATTGAGGATGAAAGCTGCCACCAGAACTCACAAATGCAAGAGGATTTCAAGCGTTTACAGCCAACAATTTGCAATAATTTGCATAGAAATTACAGAATTCTTGAGCCTATAATTACCTTTTTCTTTAATGCAGATGTGCCTGACAGAGGCAAATATGGAACAGTTAGCAAGCTTCTACAAACCTCAGTGAAGAGTCTCTCAGCCTTATCTGCAACCTTGGGCAGGGAAGAAAGGTGATTTTTTTCTTTGTTTCGGGGCTGTCACCCTATGTTCCTTGTAGACCATAAATACACTGCATTTTCATATCTTAAATTATGCCCGTGGAAGTGTGTAATTTTTTGATCAAAAAAAATATAAAGCCTGAAATGTATTTTTCTTAGCAACCACAGACTCAAGGGTAAAATCCGTTTTTAAGTACCTTTTAAGTATCCAACATTTCCTGTTAGGTGTTTGAAGCTAATTTATTACCAGCAACATATCAGTTTCTTTAAGAGAGTGATCATAACAGCAGTGATGGGTGAAATGGAAGGTATTAAGGTAGACATGAAGCTTTACCTATGTATAGTCTTCCTTTTTCTCTTTACATGTATGAATTATTATGCATATTTATTAAGGGAGAATATCTATATGTGAGAGACATTTTTTAGAGGTGGCTTTTAGGGTGTTGAGCTCCGCATAGGAAACAAGTGACGGGACAAGAGGAAATGGCCTCAAATTGCACCAGGGGAAGTTTAGTTTGGACATTAGGAAAAACTTAATGCTAAAGTCAGGTGTGCTTATCTTAGATGCATTATTGAGCACTTGTCATGCTTTACTGCTTTCTTAATTACATTGCTTCTTTGTTTCACTTCAGAACAGGGCTTAGTTCTGTTATTCTGAGAAAAGGATGAGTTGAAATTATGGTTCTTGGCTTCCTTTTCATGGGCTGGACTGAATGTCACTGGCATCCATTTTCTGTTGTGCAACCCCTATGCATTATTTAAGCTCTGTTCTGTTCCCATGCCATAATGGGTGGGTATACAGTAGGCATGAATTCAGTGCAGACACTTGTGAATTTACTCAGATCTTTGCAATAAATCCTCATGGAAAAGACTAGTAAGTTTTAACGTGGCTTTTCCCTTCCGTTACTGTTGCATGATTTAAAACATTCTTTCACTGCCTGCAGCTCCTCCATTGCAATGCAGGCTCTTGAAATTAAGTCGATTTGAGAACTGGGAGATAAAAAATTGTGAAGTTGTTTATAATCAAACAAAACACTGATCTTCCAAAAAAATGCCCAGGGTTGTCACAGCTCATGTAAACACAATTTTTCATCTGAGAGACTGGCTTCAATGTAGAGATCTGGCCTTGGATCTGAACTTGAAAAACTTGGAGGGATATGACTTGTGCTCATTCTGGTTAAGAGACTTCATAAGGCAAAATGGCATAATGACTTACTTTAAATATTACCTCCCAGTGTACTATAGCTGCAGATGAAAAGCATATGAAAACACTAGCTCACTGGAGATGATAATAAGGAGAAGGGAGAAGGATTGACCTGTATAATAGTGAGAGCTAGAATAGTTTCTTGTAACTATTTGACGATCATTACATGCACAAAAAGGACATCTAATACAAAAATATTCGTTTAGAAGTCAAATTGCTCTGAAGAAATGACATTTATTGTCATTACAAATATAGTTTTCAAAATAAAAGTAATTTACATAAAGTCAAACAATGAGAAATTCACATGTATTGTACTTACTCTATGTTTTCCCCTATTTCTTCTAGAATGGCTTGTTCTTTGTCTTTGTATTTGTATGATACCAGGCATACTGGTGATGCTACTCAATAGAGCGTGTCCTTAGCATCATGTGAAAGGTACATAATTCACTCTTACAGTACTTTATGACTGAGAAGATAGATTGCACAAATTTTAGGTCATCAACCAAAATTCTGGCAAGAGTGTGTTTCCTCTTTCTCAAGCTCAAGTGTGAGGGATTAAGGAACACATTAAGGTGAAGTTCATGGACACACTGGAATATGTGAACTGTGAGCAGAGTACTTAGTAGAAGCTTACTTCACTCTTTGTTTCATCAGTTGTGGGTTTACTACACAAGTAGGTTTAGCACAACATTTTGGATTAAACCAGGCTCCAATGTGATTATGAATGCAGAAGACCTTTGCCAATCAGCAGAAATGTAGTTGTCGAATAGAATGAAATATGTAAGTAATGTGTCATTTCAGGAATCATTGGAGTATACCGTTTTAACCAGAATTAAGGCTACTGAATATTTTGGTTGTTGTAGAGCACCACAGTACAAAACAAGAGATACTTGTGAATGTTGTAAGGGTGAATAATAGTATTTCCTTCTGCAGATGTCAAAGTAAAGATCAAATAGCTAACTCAGCTTGCTATTGGTGAGAGAAGACCAAATAGATAATTTACTGAAGAGCTGAGATTCCAATAGGATGGATACTGATGTGACCTCCTTAAGGATTTTTAAAAAATAAAATTACCTTGTTTGTACATATTGTTTAGTTTTCTGTCCTAAGGCACATCCACTCGTACTTTTAGCACGTTTCCTCTCCAGGATAGTTATGACTCTTTGTGTTTCAAACTAGTGGTGGCTTTTTCAGTGTGAAAGTAACATTTTTGTTGTAGGACAGCTATAATGTTGAGAAAAGTGTCTTCTCAGGAAGAGACAGGTTTCCGTGTGCCACTGCAGAATGCTTTAGTATTTCATTGATCTTTTCGGTGTTTTCAATGTAAAATGAAGTTCGCTTTGAATGTGCATGTCTTTTTCAGTTGTAGAAATTTCACAAAAAGGTAAAAATCAAATCCTTCAAGTGGTTAAGGAAGAGGACAAATTGAGTTTGGTGTGCAGTATGTCTTTACACAGAAGGTAAGGAGCATAAGAGCCTCAATTTGGGAATTGTGGGGTATCTCTCTAAAATGATGTTTGTTGTTTTGGGCAGATGTTCATCAGCTTTTCTGGCAAGAGGACTCTGGACCTTTCACAAATTTTTGCTCTCTTTGGTATCATATGGGATTTCTTACTAAATTATACACTGGGTACTTCTATTATAAGAACATTTAGTAAAGAATTGATGTGAGTTAAACATACATGAAACCAGCTTTGTCATTCTTCTTTCTTGTGCCTACTTGGATTTACACACACTGATATAGAAGCATGATTGATCTTTTACAGCAGTAATGACCACATGGGGTCCAAATTTTGAAGAATTTAATAATATAACAGACTAGAGATTAAAAAGCCCCTTTTTGAGCTCCTAAGATTAGAATGTGTTTTCCCTCTAATCTTCCTTTTATCTTTCCTGAATGACAATGAAAATAAGGAAAACAACTCCAAGGTAATAAAAACGCACAGGGGAAGTGTAACAAAACTTACAGACAAGTACCTTTTCAATGGAAGCATTAAGAAGGGTTCAAATAATATGCAGATTTCTCCCACAGTAGTAGGGTTGCATTCAGAGCAGCCCAATAACATTTAAATATTTTTACAAATGTGGAGGCTAAGAAACCTTCACAGCTGACAGAATTGCTCTGGTAATCTTGGCGAAATGCAGATGTTCTGGTAAAAAAACAAGCGCATGAGAAAGATGCAAAAAATGCAAAAAATGAGACAATATATTTTCATCTACAAATGATGTTTTATTCAGGTAACATTTGTTTTTCTTAATTTGTAATAAAATGAAAACTGGATTTTTAGAAGCTCTCATGCAGGATACTGGCCTATGCCCTGGCTATATATACATATAAAACCCCCAAAAAACAACAACAAAAACAACGACCCAAGAGCAAGAAGATTACATTAAAAATNAAGAGAAGAAATATTCTGGTCTAGCCTGGTACAGCCTGGTAAGGCTGCCTTTGGAATATTGTATTATATTTATTATAATTATTATATTATGGATTTTTCCATCAATGTTAATAGCCAGCTTCATACTTGTCCACTTCAGATTTGACTAGTAAACAATACTGCCTTGTATTATCCTCTCTTGCTCTAGGTAAAATGGCAGAGATCACTGTTACAGTGGTCAGGCTAATTGGAACAGGCTGCCCAGCGAGGGGCTTGAATCACTGCCTCAACATGTTTAAATGTCATGTTGATTTGGAGCTTAAGCATATAGTTTAGTGGTGGCCTTGGGATGTTTGGGTTAATGGCTGGACTTGATAATCTTGAAGGTCTTCTCCAACCAGAATGATTCTATAATTCTATGATTCTATATTTTATGTGTTGGCAAATAAGGCATCTGTTCTAACTATGATCTTGATGATCAGACTGTGCACATGACTTCCACCATAAATATTACAGCTGTCTTTTCTTTTATCTTCCATTGTTACTGTTAAGGAAAAATATCATGTGGATGCTGTATGATAATACTTGAAAAATGATAAAATCATGCTTAGTCACTAAGGTAATGATCTCTACCAGAGAAATGCCATTTCTCCCCTCCAGGAAATTGAGTTTCTTTCCCACTACTCCTTCACTGAAGAGGCTGCCTTGAACTTCTGTTGGAAGTATTTCTTTCAAAGGCAAATTCAAGGGTTCAGTAACAATATGGCTTTGAAAAGCCTTAGATGAATTAATCATTGCCCTACCAACACAGAGATTTGATCCTCCACTATTCATCCCCTATTTTATCTACATCCCAATAAACATCTTTACCCTAGAACATTGCAGGTAGTCAGTTAGTACAGATTATTGTAGGGTTTAGAAAGAGTATATAGATTCTACCCTGCACAGGTAAAGCAAAAAAGAAGCGTGCACTTTGCCCAGTAACTTGAATAGGAGACTTTCATGGTACAGTAAGCTTACAATGAGAAAATACGATTACAGAAAGCCATTTCTTTGGAGCAATCATTGTTTGTGTTATTGTATTGCCAGCCAGACAGGTTTCTCTTAATAACATTCTCCTTCACAGTCCAGCTGCTGCTTTTGCCTGCTGTTTCCGTCATCATTCTACATTTGTGAGAGCATCTACTTCGCTAGATACCAATAAGTTCATAGAGCCATGGTTTAGTCAGTAATTTGCTGGTTGCATTTCAAGGGACAAAATAACTCCTAGAGGTCTCACATCTAACTGATTGCTGAAGTAACCATTTCTCCTCTCAATTATGATTGCACTGTGTTCCCTCAAAATTTCAGAACAGAATCATAGCATTACAATGTTATATGAAAGTGTACAACAACCAATAAAACCAGAAAGGTCAATATACAGTCACCAACACAGGTTCTGAGGTATAAAACTCATGGTATGGTATGGTATGGTATGGTATGGTATGGTATGGTATGGTATGAGTGAACTACTGCCACATGAGAAAGTAGTTAACACTGGCCATTGTAACTACCAGATAACAGGTCATTATACTTTTAATCTTGAAATTATGAAAATCCAGAATAAAGTTTACATTTTTCTAGATACGAGATTTACTTGATGATGTAGCAGACAAATTCTATTGGGTGAAATCATGTGAGATGACCAGTTCTATGGCTGGAACTACAGTAACTACCTCCTGAGCTATGTGATGCAAAAATAAGATGCATATTAAGCATGAAAAAGATGCTTCATTTTCCCTCACTTGCTACAATTAATCCATTATAAACCATTTTAGAGTACTGACGTGTATATTCCTATTTCACCAATAAATGCAAAAATAAGGTAAAAAAAAAGCTTGAATTTTGTGATTTTTAAAAAATATTCAAACTTCTTGTGTCTTGCATCATTTTTAAGCATCTATTTTCTCTCTGAAGTATCTTGTTGGAGAAAAAGATGGCTGTGATGAGCTGTTACAGGGCAAGAAGAAAAGATGGTTCTTCTGGACTTGTTCTGTGAACTCAGAATGAAATTCAAACTGGCCCTGTGGAGGTGGTAGTCACTGTGCTTATAGATTTCTGCTCTTAGTTGTTTACTGCAGAAAACCACTGCAGTTTTCAGATAACAAATCTTTGTATATGCAACAGGACATTGCGGGCATTTTCATAATGTGATTTATTCCTGGTTTGTGAATGAAACAAATGACAAAATTTATTTTAGGCTCATGCTGGTAGAAAAGAAGAATAACCCTACTGAAGGTGGATGGGTGACCCTGCTGTAAAATTTGTGCATTATTATACTCCAGAGGCTAATGAAGATCTATACAACTGAACATAAAATCTGACTTGGGCATAATGAAAAACAACACAAGTTCTTTTCCACGGATGAATTCAGGGATAGGCCAAGTGGTAGGTGGAAGACTTCTGGACAAGATAACATTGTTCTCTTCTGTCTTTGGAGTCTAGTAATGTACAAGTAGATGCCCGTTCAAGTGTAACCTGTTCATATCTGTTTGGCATGCTCTGTTTGAAACTGCCTGGGGAGGAGATGATGTATTTCTGGTTTTGTATTCTGGGCTCCTGGAAGTTTTGAATAACCCAGACAGTTCTTGTGACACCTCATCTGGTGCCAGGATGGGTAGCAAAATGGGATGCAGTGACACTTTTCCATAGACTGGAAATGAACAGAACAAAGTCAGACATAGTATAAAGCTGTCAAGTTTGTAATAGCTGGAGTTTTTCCTAAGACACCTTTCTTTGGTTGAGTGCTCCATCTCCACATTCCCTCCAGTGGGAATACTTCTATTGTGTGGAGGGGACAGTGTTTATATTGGACCATCAGCAACGAGGAACATCTCTAGTTGCATGTTATAGATTGATCAGGAGCCAGGATCCGTTTTGGTATCTTGTACTGTGGCTGTCCAAATAAAATGAAGGTCATATACAAATATTCTCTCAAGCCTGGACAGGCATAGGACTGTGATACTTCTATGGCAGCTAGATGTCCAGGTTTCAAAATGTGTTTATTGCTGATAAATTTAGTGGCTGGAGAAAGCCAAAATAAAAATTCAACATGTATGAAGTGCAGTGACACACAGTGCTCTCGTCAGCAATGCTTATACCAGCTTTAAGTACAGTGTAAAAGAGACTTTTATTAATGTTCTGCTGTGATCCTGCAGTACCTGAATTATGACGAATGAATTCCTGCTCCTACATGTTCTAAGATGGAAAGGCTTGTATTCGTAGTCACCAACTTGTTGGGTTGGGAAGGAAAGCAATATGTTCAGGTGAAACTTACCTCTTTGACCTGAGAGTGATATCAGCTGGCAGAAGGATTAATCGAGAAGGAGTCCTTTCAATAGGACACTGAAAAGGAAATATCTATGGCAACATATGGCAAAAATAGCTCTTATAAATTAACTGTTCCTTTCCACTAACCCCAGGCTGAAGCCTGGGTATTGAGATTCAGAGTCTATCAGAATGTGAATTAGAGGATTCCAGAGTGCATGATAAAAAATGAAAATTAAGTATTTTCCAACAGAGAGGTTCAAATTGGCAGCTTAGTTGGCAAGTAAAGTTGGGAACTGATTTTGCAAGGAAAATTAACGGTATGTCTCATCATCTTGGTTAGTGCAAAGACATAGTCACTAGTCTGAGAAGTGAGGAATAGTGTTTCATTTTTGTTGGCACTAGGCAAACACAGGTTTTGTTATTTTAAAATGTCAAAATTACTTAAATACTCTTTACTACAGTTTAATAAAAATGGGATTTTATGGAACAAAATTGTAAGCAATGATTGTCACATCCCGATCAATTAAAGAAGGGAGTGACTCGGGTTGATGGAGACTTAAACCATAGATCTGCACAGGAATGAAGAGTACTAAAATTCTCAGATGCTGAACAGTCTGTTGGACTGCAGAAAAATAAAATGTCCTCAGCTTCTAATCCCTGATGCTGTCAGGTACCACCATAGCTAGTCTCTGTTAAGAACTTAATTTGCAGTCCTGTATGAAATACAACTAAAATTAATGTTTTCTCAAAGAAGATCTTAGTAGGAAACGGTTGTTTTCTGTGGTGCTATGATATACTGAAGGAAAACACTTCCTCTCCCCAAGGGAATCATTAAGTCAATGATTTAGTTCATGTACAAGAAAGCAGTTTCTTCTCTGCCAGAATTAAGTAGCTAGAGCTTGTGCCTTAGCTTTCAGGAAAGGATTTTTCATACTGTTTGGACAGGTGATGAATCATGTAAATGTCTTCAGAGGCTTTAAGTGCTGAAAAAACACAAGGCTATTAAACACAAGTCCAACAGTGTCCCCAGATCAAGATCCTGTTCAGTGAATAAAACACACCACACAACAGTCCTTCCTATATTGGTTAAGTATTGAGGGGAGACCTTATTGCTCTCTACTTGAAAAGAGGTTGTGGAAAGGTGGTGGATCAGTCTTTTCTCCCTAGTGGCCTAGTGGCCCAGGATGAGGGGAAATGGCTGTAAGCTGCTCCAGGGGAGGTTCAGGTTGGATGTCAGGAGGAATTTCTTTCCTGAAAGGGTAGTCAGGCATTGAAACAGCTGTCCAGGAGGGGGTTGATTCACCATCCCTGGAGGGGTTGAAGAGAAGGGTAGATGTTGTGTTGGGAGGAAATGTTTAGTGGTGCTGATAGGACTAGGAAAAGGTTGGACAAAATGATCTTGAATGTCTCCTCCAGCCAAAACTCTTCTATAATTATATGATTATATTACTACAACACTTTACCTACCTGAAAAATCAGTAGTAGTAGCAGTAGTGCTGTACCAGGTCAGAGGCTTGGCTTCTCTTTAGTCTCTGCCAAATTCTGCTTCAGAATTTTCTCTGAGGATTCTGGTTGTATGAGGTGCATCCTTAGTAGTAAATATGAGCCAGAATATTTATCTCAGTGAGATAGTAGGGAAGATGTTTGTGAACAGCTCTTTAAAGAGTAACTCACAGATATTTGATGATATCTTCTTCAGAGCAGTTGTAAACCTTGTTGATGTAATTACTGAAACAGGGTTAAAGCTGTTTTGCTTTGCAAAAGCAGAGAGAAACTGTTGTAATGTGACAGTAAATCTGACTTTGTGAGATTACACTGCATAAACCCAGCATGAAATCAGTTCAGGTTCAACACGTTGACACCACTGTTGAGAGTAAATAAGAAGTACTGGAATAAACCAAAAATAATGTATAAAAGCCATCTCAGGACATGGGATATTTTATCTGTCATAAGATCCTAGACTATTCAGGAGAACATGTGTGAGCTTTATCATCCTCTAGTGTTTATGGCTGATCCGATTGCCTTAAAGCATGAATTAACTATGCCAAATAATTAAACTGCTCTAGCAGTTTAGAAGTAGATCTTTGTCCTTGTTAGAAGAACTAAGAAGTTCATTAAAGAGTGTATTTTAGGAGTGTTTGATTCAAGTTTGATTCAAGACCATTCAGTAAGTGCTGATGGAAAGAGATGCCCTGTCAAGTCATCCAGTACAATCTCCTGTGGAAGTAGTTTCATTCTTTGATGTGTACTATCCAGATTTTCTCCACATCGGTGGAGCAGATGGCCCATTTTACAGTAACTCTCAATTCTGATCCCACAGTCATTTGTAGAAAATTGTAGAAAAGATTTTATAAGGATTTCTCATTTCCTAAGCATTAGCTGTTTGGATTTATGTGATGAAGGCTCTCCAGACTGACAAATGTCAGTTATTACTCTCCTATTTCTATATGTACTGCAGTCTGTATTCTTGTATGATCTTCTCACAAGTAGCAAGAGGAGGAAATGGACACAAGTTGCACCACAGGAGGTTCAGATTGGCTAACAGAAAGAATTTCTTCACTGAAATGGTCATTAGACATTGAAATAGGCCTCCTGTGGCTCTGGTGGAATTTGAAGGACATCTACGTATTGTGCTTAGGGAAATTATTCAGTTATGATTTGCCAGTGTTTGGTTAAAGGTTGGGCCTGACAATCTTAAAGTCTTCTCCAATCAAAGAGGTTCTATGGTTTTGCAGTAGTGGAGGTGCCAATCAGAACTGAAACCAGAACTAAAGTGTGGATAAAAGGTAGCAAAGAACATAGCAATCTGCATAGTTTCCTGTTTACGTTCCCCCATAAGTGTTACCACTGGGCATTGTTTCAGTATATTCTACACTTAGACAACAAAATTCACAGTGATTATTCTTGAGTGGGGCATAGAATTATCCTATGAAATTAGTCTGGGTTTTGTTGCTGGTCCCATGGGTGGTTACTTCTGACAAAACCCCTACTGTGGCTGACACAACCCAGAGCTGCTGTGGTTGTCATGAACTACTTTCTTCATGGTGTATATTGGGTCCTTCCATTATGGAATGAAAGTCATTGATTAATAATTTTGTACTCTTTACAGATACCCTCAGTCAATACATGTTGGGTATAATATATTTTCCTTTCTCTTGCACTTCTTAAAACAGTGTAAAAGTTTAAGTATTTGAAAAAGGAAAAATCTGTAAGCTCAAACAGCTGAAGATGAGGTTTATTTGCATTAAGTCTGTATCATAGAATCATTATGGATTGGAAGGGACCTTGAAAGACCATCTAATCCAATCCCCCTGCCACAGCAGGATCACCCAGACCAAGTCGCACATGAACACATCCAGGCAGATCTTGAACATCTCCAGAGAGGAAGACTCCACAGCCCCCCTGGGCAGCCTCTTCTAATGCTCTGTTACCCTCACTGGGAAGAAGCTCCTGCTGATATTGATATGGAACCTCCTCTGTTTCAGTTCACACCAAATGCTCCTTGTCCTATCACTAGATGACCTTCAGAAGAGCCTGGCTCCATCCTCCTGACACCCACCCCTCACATATTTATAGACACGACTGACGTCACACCTCAGCCTCCTCTTCTCCAAGCTCAAAAGACACAGCTCCCTCAGCCTTTCCTCATAAGGGAGGTGCTCTACTTCCTTCATCATCTTTGTTGCTCTATGCTGGACACCCTCCAGCAGCTCTGTGTCCTTCTTAAACTGAGGATCCCATAACTGGACACAGTACTCCAGATGCGGCCTTATCAATGCAGAGTAGAGGGGGAGAAGAACCTCCCTCGGTCTGCTAACCACCCACATTGTGATGCACTCCAGGATGCTGTAAGGGCCAGAGTACACATGGGCAAACTTGTATGTAAATAAAGACACAAGAAAAATCGCTAGTGATGTATACTCTGTGAATGAGTCAGCTTTGCAATTATATTATCTTGTGGGTTGAGTAATACTCCGCCCTTTTCAATATTTTTGGAAATACTTCAGTGTATGCATTCTGACGTACTAGCCTGCAGTCTCGAGAGATGAAGTGTTAAGGTCGTATTCGACACTTTACTGTGTAAGTTCAAGGACCGAATTTATGATTCCAGTTGACCATTTCAAACTGTGTTTCTGACAGCTAGGCACTGATGCAAGCTATGTGTCTCAAACAGCTGAGGCAGCTCCTTAAAGTTACAACCATCTGGACCTTTTCTTTTTTTTTTTTTGAAGTGGCAGCCTTGTTGTTCTCTTCCTTTGATTATTTCGTTCAGTTATCATTCTCTATTGTCAATTAAGATGAGTAACAATAGCAGCATTTTGCTTTCCACCCTCCGTGCCATGATTTCTCTGGATCATCATCAGACATTGTTGTGCTCATTTGAGCTTTCGATGCCAACTGAGCAGAGAGCACTGGGGAACAAAGCTGTTGTTCTTCTTTCTGCAATTGACCAGCAGAGACAGAACAAATTATTAATTTGGCACAGTCCACAGTCATGTCAGAAGTGAAGTGATGGAAGTCTTCTTGGGTAAGATCACCTTTATCATTGAAAAATGTTATCAAGTCCCAACAGCTTTGTGTCATGCTTGCCTTGTGCCAGTAAGCAGCACCATGAACTACAAAGCAGTTGAGATGCAAGTCCTTAAATCTCATCACAGAGGCAGCTCTCGTAAATGGCTTAAGCACCAACCATTGACATCATTTAGTGGGACATGATTCTCATGATATTGCTTTTATTACTATTCCTTTGGACCACTGGCTTCCCTTGCTCAGTGTTTCATTAGGTGTTCACACACACTTCTGTTATTGGGCAGAAATATCCACTTGAGTGGACCATTTGGGTGCAGTTGTTCTGCTATGACCATATTTTGGCAGCAGCAACAATCATTTACTGTGCTGGCAGAAAAGGAGTTCAAGCAGTAACACAAATTCTTGTCTGTTGAAAAAAAAAAAGAAAGAAAGCAGCTTTTTCGTGGGGATGTAGACAACCTTTGGTTAGCAAGACTCGCTTTTGGTGAATAGCTGTACTTTAGCACTGGGCAGAGAGACACACAAGACCTTTAAGGTCATTGAGGCCAATCATCAACCCAACTCTCCCAAGCCCATTGCTAAAACATGTTCCCAAGCACCATATCTGCATGAATTTTAAACACTTTCTGAGCTGTCTTGATATGTTCTTATTTAGAGGTACCATAGCTAAGATTCTTGGTGATGAAGAGAAGATTTAATGCCTGTTGTACTTGTCTTTAAGGCCATCAACTCTCCTATAGAGTGTGATAAGGTCCTCCTTGAATCTATTCTTCACCAGGATAAACAACCCCAACTTCCTCAGCCTCTCCTCATCAGACTTTCTCTCTAGCCTCTTCACCAGCCTCTTTTCTCTCCTCTGAACCCACTCCAGTACCTCAATATCTTTCTTGAAGCAAAGGGTTCAGAACTGCACACAGTAGTCAAAGGGAGGCCTGACCAGTGCTGAGTACAGGGGAAAATTACATCCCCAGTTCTGCTGGGTACTGCAAAGCAGGCTCCTCCTGCGTCAGTTAGGCAATGGTCTGGCTCTCTGGAGACTTGGTTTACTCTACTTTTTGAGAGGCTGCAAGGTTTTTCTCTGTGTATAGGTGCTGACCATCTATTGTAGAAGGGTCATCAGGTCTCAGAACAGGTTGCTCAAGGAGGGGGTTGAATTGCCATCCCTTGACACATTTAAAAGTCATGTTGTTCTGGAGCTTAGGGGCAGGGTTTATTGGTGGACTTGGGACAGTTGGGTTAATGGTTGGACAGGATTGTCTTAAAGGTCTTTTCCAACCTAAACAATTCTATGATCCTAAAAAAAGGAGCTGTGAGATAGTGGGTAAGGGGTAAGGGGTAATTTCCTTGAGTCCTCTCTCACATCCTAGCTCAGTGAATTTGTGCCCACTTAGACAGGGGACAGCAGGTTATCTGGAATAGACTGAACTCCTTGAACCTTAGACCATGGCATATGGGCATTCACAGGGTGAGATGAAGTCCCTGTGGTGTTCTTCACTTTCCCATACTTGTGCCCAGCACACTGTTAAGGTCAGAGGCAATTCAAATTCAAAGCTGGGCTTCTGCTGTGTTTCATTAAGTGCTCTAAACTCATTCCATTTGCAACCAGATCTGTAAAAAGTAAACTGTGCACACAATCTAGAAGGAAACCATGTTGGTACCTTTATTTGTCTGTGGATTTAAGACTTGGTGATCAGGACAACAGGCAAGACATGGGCAAGGCTTACCCTTATGTGCAATACTACTAGACAAATACCAACATAACTGTAGCCCTAGCTCATGCATATTGTGCAAAAATACTCCAAGTAGAATTTGCCCTTAGAGACTCAAATGCAAATTCTGAGGCAAAAGATGAGAAGAAAGAATTGCTAGCAATCCCTCTGAAGTAGAGAGATGAAAAAAGAAGGTAAAAGTTGTAGAAAATGAACGTGTCACTTGTCAGAAATGGTAACACCCAAAACTCTTCCTAGGTGTTGATGAGCTTCAGGCCATTTGCATAGGAATTCTCCGGGAGGGAAGACCTCACTTTGTTCCTCTCTTGTTTGACTGAAGCTTTTGTAGCTACCTATTTGTCTTGACTAACCTTATGCAGGTTTGTGAGTATCAACATTAAATGGACAAAATTTATGACTAAAGAAACACAGAATCACTGAATTATTGAGGCTGGAAAGGACCTCTGAGATCATCTAGCCCAGCCTATGACCAGATATCACCACATCAGCTAGACCTTGGCACTAAGTGACACCTCCAATCTTTTCTGAAACACCTCCAGGGATGGTGACTCCACTACTTCTCTGGACAGTCCATTCCAGTGTCTAGCCTTTCCATGAGGAAATGCTTCCTGACATCCAATGCAAACCTCTCCTGGGGCAGCTTCAGGACCTGCCCTCTTGTCCTATCACTAGTTGCCTGGGAGAAGAGTCTGACCTCTACCTGTCTACAACTTCCCTTCAGGTAGTTATAGAGCGTGATAAGGTCCTCCCTGAATCTCCTCTTCTCCAGGCTAAACAACCCCAGCTCCCTCAGCCTCTCCTCATCATACTTTCCCTCTAGCCCCTTCACCAGCCTCATTTCTCTCCTCTCAATCCTCTCTAGTATCTCAATATCTTTCTTGAAGCAAAGGGTCCAGAGCTGCACATAGAACTCAAGGTGAGGCTGGACCAGTGCTCAGTGCAGGGGAAAATTACATCCCCAGTCCTGCTGGCCATGCATTCGTGATACAAGCCAGGATGCCATTGGCCTTATTTGCCATCTGAGCACACTGCTGGCTCATATTCAGCTGGTTGTCAACCAATAATCTCAGGTCCCTCTCTGCCAGGCAGCTTTCCAGCTTCTTTTATATTCTAATGGATTTAAAAGTCACTGTATAATAGGAGGGTGTTATCACCTCAACAATCCAAAGTCTAAAAGCTGTTCAGTTTTCAGGGCATGGGAGAGCATATAAATGTGTTGGGGTCTTTTAATCTCTGACTCTGCTTCTCCTATACTGTTGTTCAGGCAGTTGTGCTAGCACAGCCACAGAACTTGATCCATGGGGAGTACTGGAATGTGTTAGAGATTTTAAAGCAGTGACAGCTCTGTGGGTTGGTTGTACATGAAACTGAACAGCATAAGGCTGACTTTCCCTAGTAGGACCTGAACTGAGACCCCAAGTTCAAAAGTAATTCCTGCTCACAGCACAAAATAAGTAATAGTTACCCATTTTGCCTCTAGCTAACTACAGCTAGAACAAAGACAGACTCTGCTAATGTCTGGACAGTTCTGTGTGGGAATAGACCTGAAGTGTTGGTTTTCAGATATTTTGCAGAAAATGAAGCTTAAACAATGCTTCTGAAGAAAAAAAATTGCAGTATTCATACTTGAGCAGATAACCTGCTTCTGGCATTCTGCCATTCTGCTGGGGGTGATGATGGCTAGGTACTCTGCTGAGGTGGGGAGATGTGCTGAGAACTGAAGCTTCTTTTCTGTTGTCACATCTTTGCAGTTTTTAGAGGAAAGCACAGTCTGAGAGGAGGCTGTTGTAGTGGGATTCTTTGTCACAATTTGATGCTGCTTCTTTTGGTTATGAAGTTGTTTTAAGTCACAACTCTCCACTCAGTTGAGGTGCCTCTCAGATGTTATAGTCTCTGTCTGAGATTTCATGTATCCCTCAGACAACTGTGGTAATGTCTCCTGGAAAAAAGGAAACTATTAAAAAGATATTTTCTGATGCTTTTATGACATCACTTATAGACATTTTTATTTCAAGACAGTTCAAAAATATGATCTTCTCAATGTATATCCAAATCATGGAAGATGTTTGATGGATGCAGACTAAGTCAAAGCAATCTGATAGACATGTTTGCCTACTACAGAGTAACTGCTATGCTGACCTCCAGCTTTTAGACCTCATATAGCACATTGACATGGCACTGTATGCTCACAGGCTTTTGCTCAGTTACAACATGGATATGTCTCTCAGAAAGCCACATAGCCATTGATAAGCCCATATTTTCTTATAGGGCTTTTCTTATATAAGCCCATATTTCTTATTTTTGTGCTGTGAGCAGGTTTGCCATAGCTTTAAGCTTTCTGGACAAAAAGGGGGCTGGTTTCAGAGGGGTTCAGAGAAATGATAGTAGGGTTTTACTTAGATAAATAAGGGTACCTAGCTGTGAAACAGAGGGGTTAATCAGAGGCAGGGCCAGGCTTAGCAGAATTGTTTGTTTCACCAGAAATCAGTGGGGCAAGGTGCCTTACTGTCTTCTAAGTGTATGACTCAGAACTCTAAATTACTCATATACTTTTGAAAATTGAGTGGGGCTTATGCCTGTGTTTATCGCCTAGGATGATTTATCTGTGGGAGGAGCCTGGGTGAACCTTCCTTTATATCTGCTTGTTTAAACCTATTTTTGCTTGAACAGATTTCGGAAAAATATTTTTTCTTTTGGATTACCCAGCAAACAAGGAGTTCTTCTCACGTTAGAAGTTCAAACTGAACCTCAATGCCCCAAGTTTTCTTTTCCCATGAAGTGAAGGAAACTCAGAAAGCAAATCATATTCTAGGCTGTATCAAAAGAAGTTTGGGCAGCAGCTACAGAGGCGACGTATTCCTCTGCTGTGGTCTTCTGGACCCCACTTGTATTACTGTCTTCAGCTCTGCCGGACCCAACAAAAGGAAGACATGGACTTGCCTGAGCAAGTCTGGATGAGGTGCTACGAAGATGTTCAGGAGGCTGGAGCCACTTCCCCTGTGAAGACAGGTTGAGAGAGCTGGGGTTGTTCAGCCTGGAAAAGACACTGTTGAAACCTTATACCAGCCTTCCAGTGCTTAAAGGAAACCTGAAGGAAAGATGGGGATGGACATTTAATCAGAGATTGCAGCGTCCGCACAAGGAGTAACAGTTTCAAACTGGAAGAGGGTAGATTTAGATTTAGGAAAAATTGTTTACTGTGAGAGTGACGAGACACTGGAGCAGGCTGGCCACAGAAGCTGAGGATATTCCACCCCTGGAATAGAGATGGGGCCCTGGGTAACCTGGTCTAGTGAGAAGTGTCCCTGCCCATGACAGGGCTTTGGAACTAAGTGGTCTTTGATGACCATTCTAACCCAAACCATTCTATGATTCTATGATTGCTCTACAAATTTAAAGCAGTATTAGGGACATTTGTGCTCATTACAGTTTTTGAAAGACACTATTAGAATGATTGTGCTGCAGTCATCAGTTTGAATCTGCTTTGTCATTCTCACTTGAGGTGTATTAATTTCTCTTGGGGATGACTGGCACCATGGGCAGTGCCTGCTGGATTGTTTTATACTGGAGCCTATAAAACAAGAGTTCAATCCACATATTTTGGATAGAGGATGTTGTAGGGGTTCCAGTGAGACCATCTGGGCATATCCTGACAATGCCTGTTGAGGGAGCCATTGGCCTGTTGAATATTAATGTGATGCACTGTAATGGTTCCTTGGGTGCATTAGTGTGTGTCATGTTAATGTCAACTTAGGGATTCTTTAGCTGACTGATGCAGGAGAATTAACGCTGTTGATTATGCAGCTGGTCTATGTCCAGTGTCATCATTTACAGGTGGTTAAATCATTGAGCCTGATTTTCTTTATGTTCTAGAAGCAATTTTTTTGATTTCAAGTTATATAAATGTGTTTCCAGCTGGAATATGGATCGGAGACTGGATTTATCACTTGAAGGCTTGTGACTCAGTGGCCTCAGCTGTATCTCTAGCTATGTTTCAAAAGCAGAACTGAACTGATGCAAGAGTTTTAGCTTTAAAAATAGGCCTATGCCTTCTTACACATACCTCATCTCACATGAGCTCCTGACATCCCTCTTGTGTTCTTTCTGACTCCTCACACATGATTTTTCTCAGTCCTGTTTGCATGATTACAAACCCTAGCTGCTACTCTGCACTGCTCATAGGACTTCTTGGGTCTACAGTTTTTTCTTCTTTTTTTGGCTTAACTTTCTATTTTTACTTTTCTGATACAAACAAGACCAAATAAATTAGTGATTTCCCTGATGGTTTTCCTTCCCCTGCTATCAAGCACCTCACAGCCCCGATCTATTTGCTTTGCTTTTCCTGATTTGGTCTAATATCTTTCTGCCCTTCTTTGACTTTGGTCTTCCTTGCTATTGTCTTTCTAGCTGCTTTTCTGAGATCCCAGGGGAGGACATTATCTTCTGTCCTGTGTCACAATGCTGTTTGCTTTCTTGAAGTCCCTCCCATGACGATCCAGATCTCTGAAGCATCTGATCATGATTATGCATTTGTCCTGACCTACTCTGTGTTTCATTGATTTCCTTGAAGACTCTCCTCCTGGTCCTTGACAAAACAGGCAGCACAGCTGGGTGAGTATTGAAAACCTCTCTTTCTTTTTCACACCTTTCTTTATATGAACAAAAGAATAGTGTCTGCTGTGTGTTTGCAATGAAACATGACAATAAAACACACTTCACCCTAGTTTTCGTTTTTCCTTCTCCCCTATTACCTTTTAAATCAACAGATTGCACTAACGAGAGGCAAAAGAACAGGCATTAATAATATTTAAATCTCCCCATTCTTGAAAAAGATTTGCAATGACAGTTTTAATACAGTGCTTTTTTTTTATTTTCTGTAGCAACTGGGATAATTTTCCTCCTTTTTATCTCCTTCTTTCATACATGTGTCTTCTCCTCCAGGTCTAGCTGCTCTGCTTGATATCCACCACCCATGGTTGTTGGGGCTATGAGAGACTTTGTGGTAAATCTAGTTATTACAGACCTTTCTGCAGAAGCTTTCTCTCTAAAAAAAGCTTTTTCTCTTCAAAAGCTGGAATTCCAATATCTTCTTTAGCTTAGTGTGTTCTGTTTAGTATCTTATCACTTGTCTACTCACAGGCATATTCAGGGCATTTTCCACAGCTTCGAGGTTTTACTGTTGTTGCTGGGACTGTTTATCTAAGTCCAAATGCAAAATGTTTCCCAACATGGTCCTGGTTACACTTCCTCACACCATCCTCAGCTGTTTGTGTGGAAAGGTCTCTTGTCTTTTGGGCTTTGGATCCCTGGCTGACTTACAGTAGGTGCACTACAAACCTGAGTCTGCTCTGGGATTAAATCTAGGATTTTAAATCCATCCATTACAATTCTATTGTAGTTTTTATTGCCTTCCTTATTTTCACAAGAATTCTCCAGCTTTTTCTTTTCCAAGTCCCAGATCTCTCAAACATTCCTTGTTAGAGAGGTACTCCAGTCCCACAGCCATCTTTATAGCCCTCCACTAGACTCTTTCAGTAGTTCCCTGTCTCTTTTGAACTGGAAAGCCCAGAACTGGGCACAGGAATCCAGATGTGGCCTCACCAGGGCAGAATAGAGAAGACCTTGCTGTTGGTACACTCTGTCCCAGCTGATAGATGAATATGTTGAACAAGATTAGACCCCAATCTGAACCCTGGGGTTCCTCTTCTCTCTCATACACACTGAAGACATTGCATGTGGAAGAGGTAACTTAAGGTCAGGATAGGAAAAAATTATTCATAAGGAAAGTGAGGAATGGACTGGAGAATTATTGAAGATAAAGTCTTGAAAGATGCTTTCCTCAGAAATGGATAAGTAACCTCAGCTGTAACTTTTCATACATTTTTGATCTAAAAGAAGACATTCATTTTGAATACTAAAAGGTGTGAAAGACAAGCACCTAAAAGCAAAGTTCTACAATGGGAGTTGTCAGGTGACATAAAAGTAAATGTGAATGACAGACATTGTAGTAATTAAACTGTGAATCTATAATTTCAGTCAGAACAAGCCACCTGGAAAAACAATTCTGTGTAAAATTCTTAATTGCAAATTAAATACACAGTACAAATCCTCATATAGCAACAGCTGAGCTTTTACTAAGCCCATTGTCCATATAGGACCACAGTAATATTTTGTAGGCTAACATCTGCATGGTCTTGGACACATTTCTAATTGCAGTCATAAGAAGATTATTGTCCTTAGAGATAGAAATATTTTTGAAGTGCTGAAAAGAGATCTTGCATTTGCCTACAATACTTGCTAGCTAGGAAATACAAATTCCAATTTACAGTGACATTTTCTCATAAGGGTTCAAAATAGAAAGCAAACTGGTGGTGTGTTGAACAGAGAATACTCCAGGTTTTAGACATAAGAGGTCTCCATTCATTCAGTGTTCAGATTTATATGAAGATCATGTTGTTGCTGCATTTTTTGGCTGCTCAGTTCTCTCTCTCAAAAATGAAACTGTGATTTTTATTTTTAAAAAAGGGATATCTATAAATTTCAGAAATTCAGAAATTTTCTTCAGCAGACAAACTGGTAGTATGGGATGTAAATGCCTTGCAAGTTGTGAGCTGTAGAAAAAGGAGGCCAGGAGTTCTTTGGTTTTTTTGAGGGAATTGTCTTCTTTCAGCACATCTGTCTCCCTGCATTTCTGTATCAGAAAAAAATCATTTTGCCTGTAGAAAAGGAGTCTGAACAGGCTATAATTTATAGTTGAGATACAATTATTTATCCTCCCAGCTCCAAGCTAGTTATGGTGTTTGAATATTTTTTTAATTAGAAACTGCATCTTTCACATACAATTTGATTGAAGTCATCTCCCTTAAAAGATTAGGATGGAGAAGTAAGTTACTAGCAGAAATGAAAGCAATCTTTTTCTTTCATGCCCAAAATGAAATATTTTGAGTTGGCACAAGATTTTTCCTCCCCTCCATTCCTTCCTTCTTGTATAGAGCTGGTTTCACTTGAACCATTCTCTTCTCATTGACCAATATATACTCGGATTTCACCTCAAAAATGAAACTCACTGTTGTACACCTTACAATAGAAGTTTATTTCATCTTCTGCTAATGATTTCATAGAAAGAGGTCTCCAGGTGAAAGAACAAACTCTGATTCAGTTTGCATGGCAAGGATGATTAAAGGGAAGGAGATTATTAGGAAATCTTTCAGCCATCTTGGGGTTCAGGAGAGGTGCCTAAAGACTGGAGATTAGCAAATGTCACTCCAGTCTTCAAAAAGGTTAAGAAGGAGGATCCGGGTAACTATAGACTGGTCAGCCTCACCTCCATCCCAGGAAAGGTAATGGAACAATTTGTCCTGGATGCTGTCTCTAGGCACATCAGGGACAAGAGGGTCATTAGAGACAGTCAGTATGGCTTCACCAAGGGGAAGTCATGCTTAACTAACCTGGTAGCCTTTTATGAGGGCATAACCAGGTAGATAGATGATGGCAGAGCAGTGGATGTGGTCTATCTTGAATTCAGTAAGGCATTTGTGTGTCCAGTTGTGAATTTCTCAGTTCAAGAAGGACACAGAACTGCTGGAGGGTGTCCAGCATAGAGCAACAAAGATGATGAAGGAAGTAGAACACCTCCCTCATGAGGAAAGGCTGAGGGAGCTGGATCTCTTGAGCATGGAGAAGAGGAGGCTGAGGGGTGACCTCATTCATGTCTATATGTGAGGGGTGGGTGTCAGGAGGATGGAGCCAGGCTCTTCTCAGGGTCATCTAGTGATAGGACAAGGGGCACTGGGTGCAAACTGAAACAGAGGAGGTTCCATATCAATATCAGAAGGAACTTCTTCCCAGTGAGGGTAACAGAGCGTTGGAACAGGCTGCCCACGGGGCTTGTGGAGTTTCCTTCCCTGGAAATGTTCAAGACCTGCCTGGATGTGTTCCTGTGCAACTTGGCCTAGGTATCCTGCTGTGGCAGGGGGATTGAACTGGATGATCTTTCGAGGTCCCTTCCAATCTCTAATGATTCTATGATATTCCATGCCCTCTTTTCCTTTAGTGTGAATTTATCACATAGTGTTCATTTTTAATGTGGTTTTGCTCTCACTTCATCCAGATTCCTCTGTTCCCCTTGACTCTGATATGCAAGAAGAGTTTTGCATATTCTGATCAGCCACCTGCTTGCTGGCTAAGTGGTTGAGGAAGGATAAGGTCATCTTTACTGAAGGTGACCTAAACTGCAGCCAAGCAAATGTCCTTGAATTGCTCTCTGCGGATCATAGGTAGCTTTTTTTGTACTGACTAGACAGAGGTATTAGCAGAAAATTTAAACTAAAAAATTGATGACCAGAGATGGGTGCTGTTAATATGCACAGTTCTACTCTCCCTGTGTGTGTACATAAACTCTTATTTCCACTGGAGACTTCAGCATGAAATTCTATTGTTACTGTTTCCTACAAAGAAGTCTGTTCAACAAGGCTTGTTGCATCTGTTCACATATGCTGATGTGAAGTCCTTCTGATCTATCCAAGTGTTCTTCCAACTGAGCAGGAGATAATACCTAATAAACAGCTTGCCATGAATTTTGAGAGCCCAGCTGCAGCTGAGGAAAGGATTCTGTGAGGAAAAAGGCAGTTAAAGTGTTTCAAAGCCCACACTGTGTGTCTGTGATGTTACACATGGTTAAATTCCTCATGAACCTACCAAGCTATAGCTTTCGCCCCAATTGAGCATTGTAGGAAACAATTCATCCCCTAGGCATCATGCTGTTAGATACCACAATCAGTAGGAATGGTTTTGTTAGCAGTGGTGCACTCTGCAAAGGCTTCTTTTACTTTGGTAGAAGAATGTAATGGTGCTCAGTGGAGCTTTTATGAAGAACATTTCAAGGTGTGTTAACTGAAAATCCAAATTGAAAAGAGTGCACCCTGCGTTCCCTGGAAAAGAATTCTGAGGACAAGGCTGGGTAATGAAAAACAGGCTCCTCCTGGGGCAGTAAGGCAATAGGCTGGCTCTCTGGAGACCTGCAGCAATGAAACCAGGTATTTAGTAGAAATTAACTTTTCTTCTCCCAATAAAAGGATGAAGTAAAGATCTTTCGTCTGGGAAGCTTTTTATTGCAGTGTAATGACTTCTTAATTGGACCTATTGAGCCACTTTGCCCCATATCAATGAGCTTCTGTCAATCTGTAGCTGAATAATGAATGCTGTTCCACAATTTATTTATTGCATTGTGAGGTGAACCATAGACTGATAAACTCTCCTGATTTAGGTGGGTTAATGTTAACATGCCTAGCCACAGAGACTTGGTACCTAGAACCGCAGTTTTTCTTTTGCCCAGTTAAAAATGCTGATAAATGAAAATTTTCCAAAAGCATTACTTGGGCCCTATATTCATTGCAGCAACCACGTTTCATGAATAGCTTATACGAAAAGTGGTGGACAGAGAATAAGGCAGCTTTTATGGAATTAATCAGCTAGAAGTACAAACAGAAGAGATGTTTACTCTACACTTTGTAAAAATGAAAAATAATAAAAATGGTCTGAATCTATTTCCTACTTCCTAATCTTAATAACTTTTTATCGTTCTTCTTTCATGACATAGTGGGACATGGAATTGTGTTCCAAGAATTAATTCTGTATGTATTACTTTTTGTTCACATTGTCTCTTTTATCTAACTGCTGCTTTTCTTGAATAACTTCTACAATAGATATTCTTGCTTAAGAAGTTATCCAACTGCAGCACTTTTTAAGAGAATTGTGATGACTATGTGGAACCAAAACTGGAGGGAAGAGAAAAGCAGCAATAAATAATTTAACAGAAAGGACTGATAGTGATTTTGGAAGGGCTGTCTTGTAAAAAGCAGTCAAAATGCCTTCCTTTTGTGTAAAATTGTGAAGGAGAGACCGTTTTGCTTTCCAAGTTTGAATGAAAATAATTCCTGACGCTACAAAGCTTCCAGGTGAACAATTCCTTAGCTACACTTGTTTCTCCCAGTAATATTATCTCAGTCTTCTGCTTTAACTTTCTAGGTTTTAAAGGAAACGAAAAGGAATGATTTACCTATAGGCTGGGAGCTGACCAATTATTGCTTGGATTGCTGATGAACACAGCTGTTTCTCTCCAATGACTTGAATGTGGCCAGGTAAGGGCAATGGGGCTGCTCCTCTGAATCTTGGGCTTTGTTACTGCCTGATTACTGCGGATTTTTGAATCTAGAATCATACTATTGTAGAATCAAGATTGGAAGAGATCTCCAGGAGCGGACATGGGGTGGGAGGTGTCAGGGAAGTCACACCTTATGCATCACAGGAGAACAGAATATGAAAGGGCTGGTTCTGCTTTGCAGTTGCTTTCTACCTGCTGCTTCTCAGCCATGTGGTCAGTAGCACTTAGACTCACTGCAGTGACAACACAGACCAAAACATCATCTGAGCCCTGCAGGTCAAACCTCAGAACGACAGAAGTTTACTGGGGTAATTGCTTATTTTCCTTTGAGTTGTATATTGTCCCTTTCATGTCAGGAAATGAAAAAGAAGACATAGTATCTTCTTAGTGGGCTATACGGAATAAAGCACATTATTTTTAATAAATACTTAATTACATTCTTGAAAAAGGACTGTTTAATGCTTGGAGGAGACTCCTCTGAGAACTGGTTATTGTGGGGAAAACTTTTAAAAACAAGAACTATTTCCAGATAATTGTAGCAGAGGAAGACTTATGAAAGGTTAAATATTTTATTATTCATAGCCTAGCTTTTGCAATATTGCTTTTTTTTAGGAAATGCTAATTGATGTTTCTGGTTGTTTATCAATTATGGTTTATATTAGTTTTCTTGGGGAATATTTAATGATTTTTCCTGCTTAACAAATGCAAAGTAGTACAGGGAGATATGGTCATAGAGTTGCAGAAACACCTTGCCAGATCAACCTAGCTTTTTGCCTTCCTTATTATACATGTGAATGCTAAAATTGACAAGGTGAACTAGCCACTGTTTCCAGCCTTGATTTAAACAGAGAGATATGAAAATACTCAGTCTAATTTGTTTTGTTCATTAACCTAAGTAACTGGAAATTGATCATCTAATCTGGCAGACATATTTTTTCCAATCCTCTGCTGTCATGTCTACAAAACCTCCTGTACCGAGAGCTGGAAAATGCTGAAAAAATGCCTCCTAGCAACACAGAGAAATAGTTTTACAACAAATCTAAAAAGTGCTATCAGAATACAGCAAATATGGCCCAGTGCTGACTTTCTGAGACTGTCTCAATGTCTCTTCAGGTAAGTCACTGATTCATTTTTAATAGGCTTCTAATATGTATTTATTTGTTGCAAATCACAGACAAGAAATATTTTAAGCACTTCTTCCCACTGAAGTGGTGGTGATACTCAGACATCTAAATCCTGTGCTTGATGCCACTTCAATGTTGTTAAGACAACATTGTCCTCCAGCCTCCACTTTGTGTGGTGTGTGCTAAAGTCAGATGGCTCCTTCCAGTTATTTCCAGTTGGATCATGTGCTTTCAGATTTGAATCACACTCTTGCTGTCCAAACTATTACTGTTGCCAGCAAAGAAGGATAAATTTAACTTATTTAAAGAACAACAGCAATTCAGGTTGATGGTTGAACTCGGTGATCTTGAAGGTGTTTTCTAACTAAACAATTCTACAATCATTGTATCTTGCATGTGAGTTATTAAATAAAACCACCCAAATATAAGACCCAGGCGTAGTGGGTTAAACCACAAGTATGAGTTCTTTGAACATAATATCTAGAGTTATTTGATATTCTCCAATATCCACAATGGATAGTGCATCCTCAACAAATGAGAGAAGAGGTGATACACCAGATAGTTGTGCTTCCATTCAGAGCATCTCAACAAGACTGGATAATTGAACTGAGAGGAATCTCATGCAGCTCAAGAAAGTACTGCTTCTGGGGAATAACCCTTGTGCAACAGTACACAAAGCGTCAGTGGAAAGCAGAAAAAGACCTGGAGGTTTGATCTGGTGGACAGCAAAGAGGATATGAGCAGCAATGTGCCCTTGCGGCAAAACTGGACACCTTTATCTGGGCCATTAAGCATAATGTTGCTAACAGGTTGAAGGAGGTGATCCTGCTCAGCAGATACATCTGGACTGTTGTGTCCAGCTCTGTTATAGATATGGATTTTGGGGAGCGAGTCCAGTAAAAGGCCATCAAGATTATGAAGAGACTGGACTGTCTGGCAGAGGAGGAAAGAATAAGGCAGCTGGGAATGAAACCTGCATGTCTTTTCTCTTCCACTCCTCAGGAAGCTACCGCCTGCTTCATGCTGCTGGTTCCCCTCCATGGCTTCTGGTAGTCTAGAATAGTAAGTGAAAGCTGAATTTTTGCCCTTGTTCGTTGTTTCATTTGTCTCTGCTTCCTCGTTGCTCAAGTCTCAGTGCAGACTTAACAAAAGTCTGGCTTTGCCACTTAGAGAAGTTGTACGTTTTTTTAACATCTCTTTGAACCTGTGATCAGAAAAGCAGCTAAAATAAACAACTAAACTGTCATAAACAGCACCAGTATGGCCCAGGGGAGGTCAGGTCCAGTCTTGGAGGCTAAATCTTGGCTGTGTCAATGTTTCTTCAACAACTCTGCTGAAAATATCACAGTTTAAGAGGCAGAAATTGTTTTGTCATTTTTGGCACTTTGTGTTTACTGTTTTTCCTAAAGAGAGTGGGATTTGACTCCAGTATCAATATTAAGAGGAACATCACAGCAGACAATATACATCTCATTTTGCCCCCCCAAAGTATCATCCACAGCACCATTAAAAGGGGAACAGGAAATTCCACACTTATGTCTATATATTCCATCAAAATTAATATAGTAGGGCCACACAAAGGGATAGAGGATTTAAGTCACAGAGAGCAAGAGAAGGGACATGTCGCACTGCCGGTGGCAATGCAGAGTTGCTGAAGAAAAAGGCTTTTTCCAGAGCATAGACTGGGACAATTTCTGCTAATGTTTATGAACAATTTATTTACTGTCACCTTTTCTGTTTTAAGGCATCACATCTTCTAAAAACAGAGAGTTTGATTATTATTTTAAAAATTATTTCCTTAGATTAAACTTCTCCAGGCTGCTGATGACTTGGGTAGGTGTGATTTTACAGTCAGGTGAATAGTCACTGCGGCTCATTCTTCGCTGTCATGAGATTTGGTTGTATCCCACACTCACAGTCAGAGCTGGATTGATACCTTGTCAGGGATCATCTACCTTGAAATGCCCTGGTTCAAATCTACTGTGTTACTTCTTACATAGGGGAGAGGAAGAAATCTGATAAGCAGAATATGAAAGGCATGGTTCCCCTTCAGCATTTTAGCTCATAACAAGACGAGAGAAAATGGCCCCAGGTTGCTCCAGAGCAGGTTTAGATTTGATGTGAGGAAAATATCTTCACTGAAAGAGCTGTCAAGTACTACACCAGGCTGTCCTGGGAGGTGGTAGAGTCACTGTCCCTGGAGGTGTTCAAAAAATATGGAGATGTGGTACTTGAAAATATGATTGAGTGGGCATGGTGGCATTTGGTGCATAGTTGGACTTCATGATCATGGAGGTCTCTTCCAACCTTAATGATTCCATAATTTTAAATGATTGTTTTCAATGGTGATCTTCCATAAGGAAGATGTTGCTTGACAGAACATTCCTCATCTTCAAAAAATACCGTGAAAGTACTTGAAGAGATATTCACTGCGGTGTTTGCTATGGGTTAAGGACTTGAGGCACCTGAGGCTGTCATCCTTAATTTCTGGTAAGTAAGTTATTCAACGTTTTTGACAAGATCCTTCTGTTAAAATGAACATTCTGTCACCAACAGCCTGGGGCAGTGGGAAGAACTGTGTTTCTGCATGAGAATTGAAATCTATATTGGAGGTAGTAAAACTGATACTAAGGCCATGGTCTAGCCATCAAATAATAGTTTTGGCTCAGTGTTAAGCTGAGGCATTCACAGTGAGACAGCTACTTCCTGAACATTTACATAACTTCAAGAGTAAGGTGTTAGATTTTTATAAGGCTCCCATGTTATACTGAGAGTAGAATTGCATTTATCTGAATTTTATATCTGTGTAATTAGTTAAAATAGACTAATTTCTAAATGAGAATGATGTCAAAGGATTGCTCAGGGAACTGCCTGAGGTAAAAGAGTAACAGTAGAGCAATAACAGCAAAATAAGGTGGGTTTATGTCCTCACAGCTCTCAGTGTAGTCTCATAGATAGTGGTTGTTGGTGTAGCTGAAGAGTGGTGAAACAAAAATGGGAAGAAGTATTTAAATCTGCTCCAAGTCATGGGTGATTGAACACAGAGCTCTTCTCACATTAGCCAGAACTGAGGATTAGCTGGGCAAAGTAATGAATGAGTCATCATGCTTTTTCCAATGCTCACACAAGCCAAACATACAGTCTGACTGGGGCCAGGCAGATATTTCCTTCAAAAACCCCTTTTCAAGTAGTAATTATGGTGCTCTATTTTATAGCTGCATTCTCACCCTGTGTAAGGTGCCGACATCCATTCCGTAGGCAGCCTAGGATGTTTATCAGACTGCTGTCTTAGAACTACAGCTTTTGCAATATGTATCCAGAAAAATAAGAGTGGTGGATAGTCGTGTCTGTTCAAAGTGCTTTGTGGTGTTACAGCAGACCCGGTTGCAAGCCAAGTGCTGTCCTGACTGATGTGCTCCAGGAACAGCTGCCAAAGGGGAAAGTTCTTTCCTAGCAAAATCAGAGAGAAAGAAGATGCTTCATCTCCTTTTTCTTCTCCAAAGGATGAGTGTCTTGGCCTTGATCACAGAAGGGCATTTAAGTGCAGAACCTGTGCTGTTTAAATGGGGCTCAGTCAAGATTGATGTGAAAATTCATTCTGGAAGCACCTAATCTCAAATTTAACTTACTGAACCAGGTTCTACTGCACTCCTCCTACAGTAGTGACTCAGTTTGAACAGGGCCATTTGCAGATCTAAAAATTTAAGTGCTGCTCTGCTCTTCTTCTCTCACCTGTCTCAGGTCCAGTACAAGTTCCTCTTTGGTGGGGGTTGGTCTCTTCTCACAAGTAACAGTGACAGGACAAGAAGAAATACTCTCAAGTTGTGTCAGAGGGAGTTCAAGTTGAACATCAGAAGAAACTTCTACAAAGGGCCATTAGGCCTTGGAACAGGGTACCCAGGGAGGTGGTTGAGTGGCCATTCCTGGACCTGTTTAAAAAACATGTAATTCTGGGACTTAGGAACACACTTTAATGGTGATCTTGGAACAGCTGGGTTAATGGTTGGACTTAGTGATCTTGAAGGTCTTTTCTACTTTTAGTGATTGTATGATTCCATAATTCAATTACTAAACAATATGTGGTTGGCAGCAAAGTAAGGAATTCTTTCAGAGATTTTGGGGTTTGGCCCTCTGATTGATCTTGCCATTCCCTTATCCGCTGTCATACTTGAATCTTTTGTTTTCTCAGTGCACTGCTGAATACACAAACACATAATATTTTAGCAAGAAAAGGTATGACTATGCTTCAAAAATGAATTCTCAGCTACACACATGTTGAAGCACAGTAAAAAGCTTAGCTCTGTCTCATAAAGCTAGCAGGTACCAACACGTGCAGGAATATATGTAAAAGTTGCAGATGAGATGATTTACCTCTATGTGCTCTGGAGATAATCTGTGCTGGACAAATGTTGGAAATATAGAGCTGTACTGGTCTTTTATAGAGTCTGCAGATTCATCTTACAGAACTTTGTAAGCTAAACCAGAATATTTTCCATAATAAGTAGTTTTGCTGCCACTTCAGACGTTTTGTCCAATTGGAGTGAAGAACAATCTTGGAATAACAGAGCAGGCCAAAGGTCATGTTTTCAACCAGGGCTGGATGTAATTTCTGAAGTGGTTGTGGCCCAGAGGGAACATTGCAAACTCATCCCTACATTTGATTTACACCCTATAAAAATGTCTAAGATTGACACCTACCTCAGGAAAATCCCTAGGGATTCTCAGTCAGATGAACGGTGAAGCCAGGGTCTAATAGGTTTATATTCAATTTATTTTGAAAATGCCATTGTAGGACTTTCAGAACTACATGGCAAACCTGAAAGGATTTACTGGCTAGAGGTATTCCCTGCTGAAAGTATATACCGTACCTGAGGCAATTTTTCTTTCAGTACCATCAAAACACTGGAGAAACTGCAGCAAGGGTGAGGATCTGGTCCCCCAAAGCACGATTTCTCTGATGCTATTACTTGCAATATAACACAACACACTGTCATCCGTTGGCCAAAGTTATTTATGACATTTGAGAGATTTATTTAATCCATTTCTCCTAAGCCTGTTCTTTCCTTTCCCTTTGTGTTATAGCAATCAGTGGCAGCTTGAGAGGTAGCTGGATGCCAGTTCTTGGGTGGAGAGTGAATCACTCAAATTGACATCAGGGACATTCCTAGTGATCGTCTCTGAGATTTATTGTTGTCATTACCCAAGATAATCCATGGCCATTTGGGAGAAGCAGTTTGAAATGATGCATGTGCAGGTAGGCTAGGTGGAGGGGGACCAATTTTTTGATTCATTTTAATGCTGTAGTAGGTTTGTAAGTAAACTGGGACTTGGGTAGAGTCCATTTAAGATCTGGTGATAAATTAAATACTCCTCAGTAGGTCCAAGAGTATAGTCCAGATAGAATTCCAGCAAATTCATGAGTCTCCCATGATTCTTTTCTGAAGGGAGTCTATATTCTGAAAGTAGAGTGAAATATGGCTCTCACAGCCTTGTAACTTACTGAACTGCATAGGACAACATAGATTACATTCATGAGCCTAGTTTTCTTGAATAAACAAGACAATAACTTATCTTTTTGTCTTTCTTTTACACCATGAGTCTGATTCTTACAAGTGCTGAATAATTTGTCTCATTATAATATGACATTCATCCCAGAAGCTGGAATGACTTTTTAATAAAAATAATAATAAGGGTGAGACCCTTGCTAGAAATATTTTCTTTTTACACTGGAGTACATGGTTATGCACTTAAATGAACTCCCAAAAGCTATTGTCAAACATATTTTAATATATCCATATTATATTGTTCCTAATTTGTTGTAAATATAGGGTGCACTAGAAAGTCTTTCATAGCAGTAAGAGTGACTTGTTCCGAATGACAAAAGAAAAATGTCTCCAGTAATATTAATAAACCTCTCCATATTTAGAAATAGGCTTTTCAGCAACTAAGTTCTCACCTACTTCTAACAAGCTGTGTGCTGGAAGGCCTCATATCTCATTCCCAAATGCTTGCAACAATTTCAGTGTTTATTGGTCACAGCAGGGCTCCTTAATTGGACTCACTTACTTAAGCTGCAGGAAAAGGCTGATACCAGCGTATGACAATCGAGAAGAACCTCCCACAGAAAAAAAATAAAACTGAAGGAGGTTTGGCTGCATCAACTTCCCAAAGTTAGGATCTGCAAATGCTCTGTAGCTCACACAAAGAAAACTCATAATTACCTGAAGAGAAAAGAAGTAAGTTCGTTGGTGCTGCAAAACAGAAAGTGTTATCATAAAGTAATACTACTTATAGAGCAATTGTAGACTCTAGACCACAGAAATGCTCTTTGCAAAAAGGAAATCACCATCGACTGAGGCAGTAGCCTTGCCCTGGACTTAAATTGCCTGCTAAGTGTCTTTATAGGTGATCCTGTATGTTTACATAAACTCAAAGACTACTTTCTTGTTCATGCTTCAAACGGTAAATGGGCAATTATGAACTGGTAGTATGTTTCCTGCATAGGAAATATAAACTCACATCAGTATATTTCCCTCTATGAGTATATAAATTCAAGAAAAACTTTCATGTGTCAGTGCATATTTTCTGTAAAAATTCTGGCATTCCATTGGATATTCTAGAAATGAACGTGTTTTATTTACCATGGGGAAGTGTATGCTGATTCTTTTCTTTCCCTTTCTGGTTATCCTATACTGAGGTACCTATACTCTCACTAAACTTCCTAAATTACAGATCCTAATGGTAAGCCTGCTGAGTACATGCACTTACATTTATTTCATTATTATGGCAAGTTTGATATGTCCATCTTGGATGTAATTGTAAAGACTCTACAGCAGGGAGAAATGAATTATGACCAAAATAAATTACAAGGAGATCTGTATCCCCTTTCTCCCTCCTCTCATGGCTTGATAGGAGTGCCCTGCCACAGGACAGACCACTGATATATCCTGGAGATGTTTAGCTCCTGTCCAAAGCTGACAAGACTTCAGAATCATCAGATATTGGCAGAGGAGAGCACCAGCACATAGGGAAGTTAGTTCTCTATATTTCTGTCATCCCTGGAGAAACAGAGAACTGACATTACTCCCAATATGAAATACAGACTGCAAGTAAGAAGGGTGTTGATGTAGCCTCACACTCAAAGATACTGGTATAGCAGCACATCTGTGCCCTGCTCAGTTTGTCATTTATGAATATTGTGAGGAACATTAGTTTTCAGCTGAAGACTCACTGTTAAGGCATCAGAGCTGGAAGACACTCTCTGCCAAACTATTTACAGCATTAGAAGAGAAACACACCTCTTGGTGACCTCTTTTCCTGCTCAGCCTGCATATTTTCCTTAACCTCAACAGCGCATTCTGGAAAATACCAGTCAGACAAAGTCAAAGTGATTCATGGCAATTTATTAGTTCTGCCCAAACCTTCACATAAAACCAGATGGGCAGATGGGACAGTTGGCTCTATAGAGATGTGCCCCACATGTTTCCAGTCCTCCTTGATTTCCTGGAGTTTCTCCATCCTCCACATACCTGGGAAGTTCTGATTCTCACCTGACCCATTTCTCCCAGCTTTCATGGAGTCAGGAGACACAAGCATGACCTGTGGCTGAGATCCTGTGCTCTGCTGACCACCTGCATGAGCGGTCTGGGAGCAGCTGTCCTGAGCTGCTTGGGCTTTCTGATCTTTTCCACATCCAGATGCATAAGTAAGGGGGAAAATGATAGCACACTGTGCTGGACACCTTCTTGATGACATTGAAACAACACAACGCAGTGGAATTCTGAAACCTTTTGGCTAATTTGTTCCTTTATAAAATATTAATGCAAAATGATTTTGCTTTCTAAGACTCCGTTAAAGACTGACTGTAGACAGTTTTAGTTTTGGTTCACAATCCACTGGGAATAGATCAAGAAAATCACATTTCCATTACTTTTTGACAAACAAAGATATATTATCTTAAGCTTTCTCCCTATTGCTTCTAGAGGATCAAAAGAAGCGGTGCATTGTCTTGGCAGGGATAATCAGACTTGGGATAGTTGGCTGCGAAAAATACATATATTTGTCTTTGGTGGGCATCTTCTTCTCCTTGAAATTGTAAAATGCTTTAGCACAAATTCTCTTTGGGTTTTGGTTATTTTTGTGTTACAGGATTCAGAAAAGACCCTTAGATCAACTTGAATGGAAATAATAGGATTTTTCATTTTATTCCTCTAGTTATTTTTATTAATTTATGGCTTCCCAACTTATTCCTTACTTTAGGATTTTTTGCTATTAATTTACAGTAAATGGTTTTACACTTGAAACAATTGAGAAGATTAAAATAAAACCAAAATCAAACAGAATCTCAGAAAATATGTATTTTTAGGTTTTGGTTCTACATTTAGCAGGTCAGGACAGATTTTCTGTCTAATTGAGTTCAATGGATAAGTTTTCATCCTAATAGAAGACTTCTTATCTAAACAACTGTCATTTATCAGCCCATTTGAGCTTTGCACTGTTAGAATGATAAGCAAAAATGGCAGGACTGAAATCCACTACCAGAGTGATGACAGTCAGCAACCGAGTCTTCTTTTCCTTTGTATGTGATAATTCATTCAACTGGTCAAATGAGTTTGACCCTAAAAGTTTTTCAAGTCTATGTTACAAATCGCTTCAATTTTCTGATAAAGTAATTAACTTTATTTTGTTTTTCTGGGAAACACAAGAAAAATATGTTAGATTTTGCAATAAATATGGAAACTCCTTGCATAATTTGTCTTTGATATAATCCCATGGTGAAATGTTATTATATTCATTATCTAGCACAACTTTTTTCTTATCTGGGTGCATCAAGAAATCCAGCATCCTTTCTTCTTTTCTTTGTTTTTTGTTTTTTTTTTTCTGTTTTTGTTTTTTGGCTTTGGTGTTTCCTTTTTCCAACTTTGATAGTTCAGCTCAACAAAGTGCGATGCTGACAGCCCAAAAGAATGAATAGAAATCTGAGTCTGAATATTCCAAGGGTGGTGAAGTCAGCACAAAACAAAGAAGAAACCTTGAGTGAAGCTTGGCTCAAGTCTGGGTCTCAGGGACTGGAGACCACTGAATGTCTCCATTTGAATTGAACTGGAGGGGCTGGGACAGAGATCCAGTCCCCGTGTTCCAGCAGTTAGGTCCAAACCTTCACTGTTGGATTTGGGTCTTGACTGTATTTGCCCCCAACTTTCCATAGCTGAACCTGTAAAGGACTCTTCATCAACACAGTGTCACAAAGAACCTTTCAGTTTTGCCAAATAAAGGAGTTTTTGTAATAATACAGAATTTCCTGGCAAGTTCTAAGTAGGAAGGGGTTTAACCCATCAAGCTGCACAGCAATTTGTCTGCATTTTGATTCTTCACCACAGGTATCTCCACCACTTTCAAGACCCCTTCCAAAGAGACTGGCCAAAGTCAGCAAGAATCAGGGAAATCAGGAGGGGAGCTCTAAGTTCCTATAAGTTCAGCAGGTGATCCAAGACCTCCCAGGTACCTGCACGATCTGATGAGTGTACCACCTTCTGCTTCTCTGACTGGCCAAGGCTGTGAGGCATTTCCAAAGGACACTTTTCCCAGCAAGCAGGCTTGCAGGTTATTCTATAGTGGATTGTACGTACCTAGCAATTTCTATGCTAATTTCTCATAACTTCTGTATGAAGGACACAAAATGGCTCATTTTCCCAACACGGCTCTTTGTGCTCTCGGATTCTGAATTTAAATTCCTACCAATGCCTACTGTGATTGGATAATACAGCCCCAGTAAAAACTGCACAATCTCCTACACCATACCTTGAAAGAGGTCATTCCCAAAAGAAAAAAAAGTAGGGGAAAATGTGGCATTGCCTTCTCTGTGCTCAGCCTGCCTCATTGAAATAGTCAGGTCTCTTAGGATAATTAAGATTTTGTCACTTTCGCTCCTCTTTACTTTGGTAATTCACACTAGGCTTAAAGTGCATTTCATCAATGGAGGTTAAAGCACAAACATGCTCCATTACTAGCTTAGCTACCTGTCTGAATAGCAATACACTGCTCATTTCTTTGTTTGCCATAAAATATCAGTATTGCAGGTAACAGAGCAGTACCCTGTGTTTGTCATTGCAGGGTTTACTCATGTAAAATTAAAAACCTGGACTGCAATGCTTTGAGTAGTGCGTGTGGAAAATCAGGCTTTTCAGAATGGTGACCTGGAGGTTTATGCTGAGTAAGGAGCTTCTTTGAAGTTAGTAGCCACTGGGGTAATCATGCAAACAGATGTGGCAGATCTCATTGTGTTACCAAGTGATTAGGTTAGACTCAGGCAGCCTTGTTTTTCAGCCTCTGTGCTGAGAAATTATCTCAGAATTAAAAGGAAACATTAAGTGTGAACAAAAGGGGTGTGTGTGTGTGTGTGTGTGTGTGTACAGAAAGCAGCATGACACACTGACTCTGATCATCCACTGCTTTTCTTCTACTTACCTCCCCACATGCTGGGAAATACTTAGTTCACCCTTGCTGTTATAGAGCCCTTTGCTTTCTAAAGGAGAAATTATGATATTTCAGTGATAATAACATTCAGATAATGACTAAACTTTTTCCTTGGAATTTCATGTCCATTATATGTCTTTTCAGACACAATTGCCAGTAATGTTGTATAATTTGATGGTGCTCTTGCTGGGGAGCAGTATTTTGGTTGTAATGAAGTGTATTATTCATTAGGGGGTTTTTTATTGCTGATGACTTGTTTGGTACTGAGAACCAAGTTCCTACTGTGTATCGTTTTCCTTTATTGCTATGATTATCACTGCATAATCCAGTGAGATTCATGGATTAAATCTGGTTTTATCGTTGTGGGTATTAGAGTGATAAATAACTGCAAAAAACATGGAGACTGTGCTAATTTAAACCTTAATGGTTCGAACTGGTGTTACCTTGGTTGTTTTCTTGTTTCACAGCACTTTTGAGTATAATTGCAAAGTAAAGCCTTTAAATTTTAAATTTTAAAGCAATTAAAAATAATACAGAACCATTGCAGCCACACGTAAATATTCAACTGAAATTTTGGAGGGGTCCTTTGCATCCTCAGTGCCTCATGAGACAGATCTGCAGCACAAGGTGATGAAGGGGCCAAGTCAGGGAAGGAGTTTTGACTAACGTGCACAAGTCTGGTCTGCATCTTAGTCTTTTTTTTTTCACCCTGCAGTGTGTTTTCCTTGAAATCCAAATGTAGTAAAAAAGTAGTAATAGGTATTAAAGTGTGAAACATGGCTACATGCAGCTATAGTCACTTCGTATTCCACAAGTGCATCACAGTGCAATTTCAGGAGTGACAAAAGGAAATTTCCTCTCTGTACCACTTTTTTTTCATAACATTTGTGGCTTGATTTGTTGAAAGATTGAGAAAATAGGGAAATGAAATGCAATCAACGATTACTCAGTTGGCTCTGGAAAGGTTTCATTGTTTGGGAGTTCCTGTTATATGTTATATAAATGGAAAGAAAAGTGGCCCTTAAAATAAGGAGTGCCCCTCAAGATAAGAGATTCCTGGTAATTTAAGAGTGAAAGACTATGGCAGGGTTTGGTCACATGGTGCTGGAAGATAAAAATCAGGGTTTCTTAGCAGTGAAGGACTCAGGAGCACAGATCATCTTCTCTTCAATATTCCCAGTTAAAGGGAAGTGTTTTGAAAAGACTGATAGAATAAGGAAAACCAGTATGTGGTTGAGGGAGTGGTGCTATGGACAGGGCTTTGGCTGTTTAAATTAAGGGAATGACTTGAGAAACCTGGTCTTCTAGGGGCTGATGGGGTACATCTATCAGAAAAGGGGAACATGTCCTGAAGACTAGAATGTAGGGATAAGTGGGTACAGACTCTTTAGGAAAGACAAGCAAGGGAGAAAGGGAGGGGGTGTTGCCCTCTACATCACAGACCAACTGGAATGCATGGGGAGGGAAGAACAGAGAGCATATGGTGAGGATCGAAGGAAACCAGGGAAAGGGGAGATCACAGTGGGGATTTGCTCCAGGACATCTGACTAGGAAGATGATGCCCTTTATTGCCAGATAAGAGCAGCTTCAAGTTCACAAGCCCTGGTCCTCACAGGGGATTTCAACCACCCAGATATCTGTTTCAAGTACAACACAACACAGCAATCTAGGAAGTTCCTGGAGTGTGTTGAGGATAACTTTATCATTCAAGTGATAGGGGAAAAAAAACAGAAAAAAACCCAAAAACCCCAAAAAAAAGTTCTGTCCTGGACCTTGTCATCAAGGGGCTGGTGAGTGAAGGGAAGCCCAAGTGGAGTCTTGGCTACAGTGATGACAAAATAGTGGAATTCAAGATTGTTAGGGTACCTAAGAGGATGTGTAGTAAGCTTGCAACCCTGGACTTTAGGAGAGCTGACTTCACAGTCCTCAGGGATCTACTTGGCAGGTTATCATAGGATGAAGCCCTGGAGGGAAGAGGTTCCCAGGAGAGCTGGTTGTTATTCAAAGATCAACTCCTCCAAGCCCAGGAGCAGTGCATTCCAAGAAAGAAGGCAGCGGGCAAGAATGCCAAAAGGCCAGTATGGATTAACAAGGTGCTCCTGGACTTGGGTGTAAGGAGAAAGTCTACAGG
>VZRI01000596.1:130297-143518 GCA_013397515.1 Upupa epops
AGATTTGGGTGTCTGTTAGATCATTTCTAACACTTCCAATCCCTAATGATCTATGATTCTATGACAGTGACAGGGTGACAGCATGATGCTCACATAGACTTTCCCTATCAAGTGATGAATGACACTTGGGGACTGGGAAACCAGACTCATGCTACAGCCCTCTAAACTTGCTGTGTGAAGTAGCTATGGGAAACTTTGGTAAAAAGAATAATTCAGGAGGCCAAATGTATTGCTCTGTGTTCACTTAAAAACTTTGTTCGGATTGATTAATAACTCTGTGTAATTTTGTTTTGCTAATTTATTTTAAGTAAACTGTTGAATCACTTACTTGGCCTTGTGAGATGTTATATTATGGTTTGTGTCAAAGTAAAAACAATATCCCCCCTTGTCACTGTGGAAAACTATTGAATGAACAAAATAAACAGTGAAACTCAGTAGGACAAACAGTAAACAGGATGGGGGAGGCTGAGCAATTTAAGACCTGCAAGTGCTGCAAAATGTATGGGGAGATAATCACTGTTAATTAAGATTAGGCCAAGAACATTGTCTTCCACCTTATGTTTGGATCCGGGGTCTCACTAAGAAGTGGAGATGTGAACAAAGGGCAGACTGATATAGGGGATCCTTTGAAGTGATAATATGTATGAAATAAGGTATAAAATGTTGCTGCCTTTAACTGTAAGTATGCGTGTTGATGGAGTGACTAACTCGCCATGCACCCAGTGCGCTGCTTGCTCATTCCTTATTATAGCAACCAATACATCTTTTGTATTTTATCAAAGATTTGGGTGTCTGTTGGATCATTTCTAACAGCCTTCTAGGCAACTGGAAGCATGGCCCAGATGAGTTGACCATTTTTCTGAGTACCTCAACAGTGAGACTTGGTCACCATCATACATTATGCATTTTTACCCACCTCACATAAATATTTCTTCCTAAAACATAGTAATGGGTTAAGCCATAGGAATAGGTGATCTTAGTTCTTTTGGATAGGTAAATCAGCTGGGGATTTCTGTGGGTTTGGGGTTTTGTTTTAATATACATATCTATGCTGACCCAACATTTTTATTTTATTTGTTTTTATCCTATTAACTGGTCTGTCATTCTGTAATTGTGTATGGAATTGTTCATAGCCTTAACACATGTAGAAAAGCTTCAATCTGTTGGTCTATCAAGATGGCTAATTCTGTTGTTTTTTTCTTCTCTTTTTGGTTTTGTCCTTTAGTTGTTTAAACCAGAGAAATTCTGTTGTTTTCCACATGACTGTCTATTTTTAAGATCCTCCAAACATGATGGATTTAAATATTCAAATGAGCCCAGAAGTTTTCTTTTATTTTTTATTTATTTTTGATAGGCTGCATGAGATAAAAAAAAGGTACATGTTTAGAAACTTGGCTGTGGGGAAAGCTGGAGAAAATCAAATGTCTGTCAAATTACCAGTACTTGCTAAACCGTGGGGAATGTACTTGGTAAATCATTGCTGCATCTTTTTACCCCTGGAGTTGAGGCTACTAAGTCCTTGGCAATATTTAATAAGCTTGGCTGTTGGTTAGCAAGGCAATCTATTACCACATCAAAAGCATTAAGTGAGCTTTTAGTAGGTACTGATTGTATCAAGCATGCCACATTATAAAAATTAAAGGCAGATAATGGATTTAGGTGGTTTGACAGCCTATTGAATGGTTCCGGCATAACATGATGGTTATTAAGTCTTGTGAAGGTAGTCTTAGGATTGTTGGTTTGTTTTGTACTTTTTACAATGGATACAGCAATTAATAGATCAGTCAGTCAAGGCTATTTTAGTAGTAAAACAGAAAAGAGGGTGATGTAGGGAAAGCTGGAGAAAAGTATGTCTGACAAATTAATAGCACTTGCTAAACTGTGGGAAAAGTACAAGGTCAGCTCAACTTGCTTGGAGATGCAGTAAAAATACATAAAACAGGAGGTAAGGAAGCTGAAGCAACTAAGATAATTGGGCTGGTTTGTTGTGAATTCTGGAAAACTGACAAAATAACAATGATGAAAATTTAACTGCAATGTAGGGCTACGGGCTTGAGGGTATAAAAGGGCACTTTGCACACCATAAAGTGTCTTCAGATGACTCTCTGGAGTCCATGCCTTCAATTGCCACATTTGGCTGGCAAGTAGATTAGTTGAAGCTGATCTAAAAGTTCTGCTAATAAGGCTCAAGAGAAGGAGGAGGGAACCAGGAGGTTTGGATGAGAGCAGGTGTATGATACTGAGACACTTCTGTGTGCACAGGGGGAAGATCTCAGCTCTTAGCCCACAGCATGAAGCTCAGCATTCAGCATCTCCTTATGTGATATTTAACACCAGATTTCCAAGAAAATTGGCAATGGCACTGGGCAAAGTGGCACTTTCCTAGTAAAGAAACACACCCTTGGATTTAGAGCTGGGGTTCACACCAAGTTTTTTGGAGACAGGCAGAGACAAAGAAGCATGGATAAAATATTTCAACATTAAAGCTAAATAAGGTTTAAAATATGTGATTTGAAATGGACATTTTCACATTTTGCAATGAATGTAATGTAATTTTTTAAACATTAAAGCAAAACCTGCAGGTTTTTTTATTTTACAGATAATTGAAAAGCACTCAAAGTTTGGTTGGCTACGAATATAATTATGCTCTCTGTGCTCTGCTATCCAGCACTGTGTTCTTTGGGAAGCCAGAGTCCTTCCCTCTGCACGGTGTCATAAATACAGGTCCTTTCAAACCTGCACTTCTGGAAACAGTCTGTAATCTCTTAAATAGCCACCAGTGTATTTCTATGCCAGTGTACACTGTGTTCCCATCTTGTGATCCCCACAGTTCACTTTGTGCTAGGGAAACCAAAAATAGGTTAATTAAGATGCCTGTTTTGTTTAAATAACACAAACTCTTGGGTGAATGCCAGGATTCTAAGGTCCTGATCATAATCAGCATTTGTGGATGTGGCATTTTTTTGCAAATCTGTGCCTTGGGGAAACCTCTCTTTTGTTTAAACTCATGATCTTATTTATAGATAGTCTGTCATTAACAATTCTCTTCTCAGAAAATTAATTCTAGCTAGATCAGAGATTGCAATCTGGAAATCTTAAGTGGGTTTGGGATAATTAACTCATAATTTGATTTGTTCACATATTAATCAAGCCTTGAGGATCAATACAGTCTCAGCCAGTATAAATAAACAGGGTTGGAGAAACAGTTAATGCTGTATTAACAGTGGTGCCTATTTGGACTGGTTGTGTAGGCATGTCACTTGTTAATCACCAGTCAATCTGAAATGTAAGGGACTGTGTGGTTGGAGGTACTTTGTTTCTTTCCATTGGAGAAATGAAAGATTTGATGTGAAAGAATCAATATTGCCACAGAACTGTCTATATTTTGCCTTGAAATACAGAGTATAGATCATGTTATTTCCATCTTTCACTCCTCACAGTTCTGAATTGTGATTTAAGCATCTCAGATTAACTCCAATGGTTTGGGCTGAGCATATGTAATCCTCATACAGATGCTTCTTGGACATTTTCTTTCTCATCAAGACTTTTCAGGTGTCCTCAGGGGTAATGAAGAGTAGTGAGACACAGAAGACATTTCAATAACCTGTTAGGAATACTTGAGGACAAGTGTCTCCAGTGAGTTTTATGTTTCTCTTAAAAAATTATTCACTCATTATTTGAGTGTAGTAGAAAGGTGCCCTTTAATGATAACTGCATAGATCAAGGGATTATCAAATGACACCCCATGTTTGTGGTATCTCTCACATAGACAGAATCCCCTTCTAAAAGAACATGTCTTGGAAATCTTATCACAAGGTAAATATAACACGGGATGGTTTGTGTTGTAATGGTCCTAGATGTTTGAAGAAATATGAATCATAACATTCTAGATGAATGGCAAAACCTATTTATAATAGACCCTAACATCCAGGATTTTGTAAGCACTTTGAGGTGTGGGTTATGGAATTTGCCTTATAGATAATGAAATGGTATGGTAAATCCTCAGTCGGCTGGTTTTGTATATATGAAGATGCTTAACTGCCTTGAAATCTTAATAGTTAGGCTGCTCAGTGAACATTTATGTTCCTATTTATATCATTATTGACATTCCTTTTCTTTCCCCTGCTACTTCACACAGCTTCATCAATCCCCATTCCTCATGCTCTAAAAATATTGCTGCTTCTACAGCGTTTCTCTTCAAGAAGTCCAGTTACAATGACATTAATACAAAATCACCAGCCTGCCTCTAATGAGAGGATATTTTTTATCATCTATTACAGTGACTGCTAACATCTCTGCTGCTAGAGTTGACAAGGATTTTAGATAGATGCTTTGTGCATTGATCTTTAATACAATAGGGCTTGAAAATAACTTCAGGCATCACAATGAGCAACGTTGGCTTCTGCAGTATTCAGTGCTTACAAACTGCATGGAAGTCAATCAGCCTTCAAGAAATTAAGAGGCGTTCATCATATTGACAGCTTCTCAACCTGATGCAAATGTCTTTAGCTAAACAAAATAACTTAGAAAAATTGAAGAAACTCTGCTTTTTTTTTGTTTTGTTGCTGGTAAAGGATCTAAGGTGCTTCGGGATGGTTTTCCCATGTCCATTAGCATGTATGTCTTAATCTTAGAGAGGTGTAATTGCTCATACAAAATAATTTTTACTTCTTCAAGCTTTATGCTCTTGAAAGTACTCACATATTTAAACCTCCAGTTCACAACTGGAGCTTGTATACAGACCAAATATTTGACATCATGTTCAAACCAAAGGACCATCACTGGAGTTTATACTACTACACTTAAACATTAATTTTGTGTCAGTCTAATGGTTTTCTTAGGGATATTAAAATAGTGACAACTTCTGACATTACTGAGAGAATTTTTTTCAATTTAAGATTCTATACTTCTATGAAAACTCCTTATCTATTGCTGAATAATGATGCTGTATCAATGTAACTTGTCAACGACAGAGTAATTGTCCTCTGCTGATTTTTCTGCCAGTCAGTCAAGTTAATATGTTGACCTTTGCTGCTGCCAGCTTGCCTTCCTAAGTTTTCACCTCTATTTTTGTGTAAACAGAGAGACGAGATTTAGATTAGATTTTAGGAAGAAATTCCTCCCTGTGAGGATGGTGAGGCACTGGAATAGATTGCCAAGGGGAGTTGTAGATGCCTCTTCCCTAGAAGCATTCAAGACCAAGCTGGATGGGGCTGTGGGCAGCCTGGTGGAGTGAGAGGTGTCCCTGAGCACAGCAGCAGGGTTGGAAGTAGATGGTCTCTAACATCTCTTCCAATTCAAACCATTCTATGATCCTATGCGTGATCCACTTTTTTTTTGGAACTGCAAGAGTGTGACCTTGGTTGGGAGAGAAAACCTAGTTCTCCTATGCAATAAGAGAATTTGTATTTTAGGGTTTGTCTGGTGAAGGATTTGTTTTCCTAAAGATTATTGTTCAGAATGACTTTGACTACATTCCTGCCTGCCATTTTGCTGCCCAGTTTCTGTGGGAATATATCCTTGCTGAACATGCTTACGAATTAGTGGGACAGGAATGACTATATTGATCTCAAGAGCTGTGTCTTGCTCAATAGGTTGGTATAGGAGTCATGTTGTGTAACAGATGAACTAATACTGATCTCTGTAATTGGTTGCTCATTGATTTCTCCAAGGACATATGTGTTTTGGTATGAGAAAGGGACTTGTCTTCAAATCAGTTATGGTGTGTAAACAGCATTCAGGATTTGTCTGAGAATCCAGGATTTATCTGAACGAGACTGAAAAGGAGATGGAGAAATTTTATGGTTTATGTTCAGTTCAAAACAAGGTTGGTCTGACAGAGAAAGTTATTTTCCTAATGAGAGGAATTAAAGTTAGTTTCCTAATTGAGATTCCCTAATGGTTATCAATACAAACTGTATGTTGTCTGTTATATGGTAAGGTTAAGAGCTTTGTGCTTTTTCAGTGTCTAACCATCATAACAGTTTTACCAGTTCATCAAATGCTTGAGGGTTTTTCTAAGCACAGTATGTCCGTACTTGCCATGCTTAGTGTTGATATCCAGGCACTTGTAAATGATGACTTTAAAAATCAGGAGTGAAGGTTTGAGCTGTGCAGTTTGGGTTTGTCTGAGTCATCAACATACCTGCATTTCTGTGATCCAGTTGATTTGGATCCATATATCTGTGTGAGAACTTCATTATACCAGGTTGGAATAATCAGGAAAAAGGTTAAGAATGAAGCTAAGAATTTGTGTACTGAAACTTTGATCTTGATCTTCTGTATCAAACCCAAAAAAATAACTTTATATTGATTTGTATATATCTTGGTGTCTAGCTGTTTTTCTGGTGTGTTGCTCTCCTTTAAAAGGCTATCTAAGGTTGATGGTGGGGTGTGTTTGGGGCAGTACTGTGAACCATCAACATCATCAGCCATAATCATGAGATTAGCTGTTATTAATATGAGGTTTTGGTACAGTGGTCAACAACATTTACTAAAAAAAAAGAGTATTTGTGTTCTGTTCACAGAATTTTACCTGGACTTACTTGCATGAGTGTCTATTCAAATACATTTTTGTGCTGTTGTCAGATTTTGACCACAGAAATAACTAATGCTATTTATTGATCTTGCTGCTGTGAGACTCTCTTTCTAGGAAAACTATTCTCTTCGACTTAAAAATTGAAAGGCTTGTCCATATATTTCATAAATTGTGTTCTCCCCCCAGGGCATTTTTTACAACATATGATAAATAGCATTTTGAGCTTCCCACCTAAAATTTGCATCGTGTTTATTGGAAATACTGCAAAAATTGTAGACCCTTATAAGACAGATGTAAATTGATTTTCTTTGTCCCATTCTTTTTCACAGCTGACAGTGACACTAACTGCCTTTGTATAGCATCTTTCCTTTCTCTCTTCTTTCTGCTTTCTTTTTAAAGGCAGCATGTCTTTTGTCATTTCTCATCTACAATATACAGTATGCAATACAAGAAAAAAATCTAATTAAACAAGCTAAAAACATATTGCTCAAGGGAGAAATAACTAGCTCATAATCACCAAGAAGAAATGATGAACTCCCAAAAGCTTTGTAAAGGAAAAGCAAATATTGCAAAGAGGGCATCTATGATAATGCAAATAATATATTTGTGAAGGATTTACTCCTCAGTGTCTTCCTAGTACTACTTCTCTTCAAATGCCTTCACTGCCAGTGTCTCATGTTCACTGGCTGCCAGCTCCTGCCCTGTCAAGTCTCCGCTCTTTCTCATCATCTGCTTCAAGTCACTGCAGGTCTCTGTTGCTACTTGAGCACGTATTCTATGCTTGTTAGTTTCTCATTTTGAACATGAAGCCAGTCTGGTAAAACTCTACATTAATCCATGCATTCCTCCTAATCTTACAACACCTGCCATAGCACCTAGTTTAATTGTGGTGACCTTACATACATAAATCACCTTTTCAGAATGTTTCTGCTATAAACTCTATTACTTTAGAACTGTTACCATGTGTCTTATTTTTTTCTAAACAAGCTTTCATAGGTTGGAACTGTGGAAGAGTTTGGTTTGTTTATTTCAAGGCTTAGTTAAAATCTTAAAAACCAGCTACCACAAGAGGCTTTTTGGGAAATAAGAAGCTCTATATCTTTCCAGCTTGTTTTGTGTTTTGTATATGGGCATACAGTTTTTTTATAACAAGGTAGAACAAATATTATTAGTATCAAACCAAAGGATTGTACGAAAATCATTGATAAGGGAGAGACATCTTACCTGTCTTTGACACAACTGGACATCACAAATCTCCCCAAGTCCAAAATGAGCTTAAGAATCTGGAATATACATCCAGACAGATTCAAGGTGCACAGACTCCTTCCCTGTGCAATTTTTCACATGACAAGTATCCATTTTCAAACATGGTACTCAAGGTTTTGGACATCCAAGGTCACAGTAAAGTCTGTAGAAAGAGCAAGACTATATCACACTGCTGCTATTATAGTACTTGTATTTGCCAAAATGAGGCAGTCTCAAAGAGATCAAACGAGAGTAGGTATTAGTATCTACTAATAAGTCAAGAAATAGAACACACACCCCCCCCTACAATGACTTGTACATTATACGTGTGTCTTTTCGATGTATGTGTGTATAACTTTGCCAAACCTAGTGGCAAAAGTTCTTAGCATATTAAAAAAATCTATGTCTCAAAAGTTTCTGCCAAGTAATAAAGGCTTTGGCTATTTTCTGGAGATGGGGAGGAAAATAGTAGTTAAGCTGTACTTAGCCTCCTGCTTAGCACTGTCTGCTACCCTTTGCCTCCACTTTTGCCTGAAAGGAGAAATTTGGTTACTTGGGAATGATTCTGCTCATTTTACCTGTGTGATTGGCAGCTGATGGCAGAGGAGTTGGCAAATACCTACCTCAAACAGTTGAACTGGCAATGCGGACACATGCTAAACCACACTGGTGTAGGAAGATCATGTCCAGTGTGTTCTGGGAATCTGGCACTTATTGCCAGCATTTTCGCAGGGTGTACCTGCCCATATTTCTACTCAGGACACACTGAAATGGGAAACTCGACACAGTTTGTCACGTAGTCCTGCACCAAGTACAACAAAGGACCCTGATTTTTTTGTGCCCTCTGCTTTACTTGTCCCTGAAGCATCCCAGATTTTTAGACCCTTAGGAAAGCTTAGAGAAATGAGTACCCCCTGGCTTTGCCTCAGGACAGAAAGAGTGTGCAGCAATCTTAGCTGGTGAAAATGATTTATGGCTTTTTCCTTCGAGGCTTTATTATTAGAAAGGACACTCTCTTTGCAGTCTCTTCAGTTTGCAAGTCTTGAGTCTTTTATTTTCTTTTAATTTCTTTCCTCCAAATTGGGTAACTTTTTGCTCACACAAATCACAATCCAGCTGAGTTTAAAAGAAAAGCAATTTAAGAGTTTGGTGGTGTGTGGGTGTGTGTCTCTCCAGCTCCCAGGTGCTGTCACAACAGCCAGGAGCTACACTAGCACAAGTGGCAGAACAGAAAAGGGTCTAACAAATTTAGCTATGGTTCTGAGAAGAAATCCTGTGCTTATGCCTGCAGAAACATTTCTTTTTCAGAGATAGCTCTTTGTTCAAAAAATAACTTCATAAAAAAAAAAAACCCCAAGAAAAAAACCCCAAAACCCCCACAAACCAACAAGCCAGGATATATTTTATTTGTCTGAAAAAGAGAATTTGAACAAGTAAGAGGACTTGCTAAGGACTATGTTAATTTATTTGTTTCCAGAGAGTAGTGTCATTGCATTTTCCGCCATATGTGTTGCAAATCTTTCAGGGGGTTTTGCATAAACTGAAAGTGAACTGCATGTGTGGTGTTTTGGAAGTTGTGGGAATGGGAAGAATTCATTAGCACCCCAGTGGATAGTATTTATTATAGTCTGCAGTGCCACGCTGTCTGTAATCCTCCTCAGTTTAGGCTGTGACTTCAGAATGGGTAAGGACATGCATTATCAGGTCATTTTAAATGGATGGGTATGTGTTTGTTGCCAAAACCACGTGCATTGCCACAGACTTTACTCAAAAAACACAGAAGTGAAGATAATTCACTAACTCTTAGTGTTTTGTGTAGCATACACATAAGTGTAGATCCTATAAATAGGTTGGAGGAGTTCAGGGAGTTGCAGTAGTTTTTCAGCAGGAAGGTGAGATTACCCAGAGATATGGGGCTGGTGTTTAACCAGAGATCTTCAAGCTTCAATGAGTTACTTCTGATTTTTGTTAAGGAGAAAATGTGATCCCTCTAAAATCCCAGAGTATTGGGAAGAAATTCAAAGCAGGAGTTCTGAATATTGTTGATGGTGCCCTGGAGTTACTGGTGTCTATCCAGCAACTGTAGCAACACTCAAGATATGCCAACCAGGTAGGAGTGCACATGCTTCCCCCTTGCACTGTGCTCCTAAGGACTTGAACTGTGCTCCCAAGGAATGCCTGTGCAGCATTTTGGAGGTGTTTGGTTTATTTGTTGGTGTTTATTTGTTCTGCGGTTTGGTGCAATTACATGGTGAGACTACAGCTCATGCTCAATCAAGCCCTGTCCTCCTGAATGCTGAAATATTTGTCACCAGTCAAGAACATTATTGGTTGCTACTCCACATCAGTGGTAGCAGTAATTACCTGTCTGCAGGAAGACAGAGCTTTTCTTCTATCATGTTTCTCTATTTTTCTTCTTCCTGTCAGGGTGAGGCATGGTGCTGGGGAGGAGGTGATACCTCATGTCACTTTGAATCATCAAGATTTGTCCACTTGTGAACCCACAGCCAGCTGCATATCTGACTCCAGACTTTGAATTTCTCTTGGCCTAGTGCATTGCAGACACTGAGGGATTGACTCATCCTGTGGATGAAGGGAATGGTTACCCTCTCAATATATATGTAATTTAAAACAATGACATAATGTGTTTTGATTGTGGAGCACAATGTATGGTGGCCCTGTTTTCCCATATAATTTTCATACTTGTCTAATTTAAAAAATAAACATAAATAAATAGGCAGAAACAAACATACCAGCTTGCCCGGATAATGTTGAGTCAGGTAGGAGATGGCACAGTTTCTGAGGGATTTGCTCTGTGGATTTGTCACTGTGTGTTTTTTAATGGCTTTTTATGGATTCATTAGTCGGCTGTTTGAATTTTGCTCCTGCTCCAAGCAAGAAAGTAATTTAGTGTATGGGGAGCGTTAATTGTTATGTTACGGCTAATAGTGGAACTGCTCTTTTGTTGTGAACGGCTGTATGATTAGTAGACATAAGTTTCCTTATCCTATATTTAGAAAACAGATAGTAACAAAAAACCCTGACAGCTGTTGAGCAGGTGTCTACCTTGTCCTCTGTCAGTGGGCTTTTGGAGACAGTGCATTTTAATTGTCTACATTGCCATCGCTGCATGCTGTTCATATGAGATGTATCATAGACAAGAAGGTTGGACAGTCTGGATACTGGATAAAGAAAAGTCCATACTGGATAAAGAAATACCTTTGAAGCAAGGAATTATGTCTCTACAAACAGAGAATGGGTGGGAATTTAACTTTGTGTTAAACCATGATGTAAACATAATTTATCTTTATTTTTCTTAAATACACAGAGGCTTAACCACCCTGTGTAAAGCTGGAGGAATCTTTTGGTATAATTTTAGGGATGGAGGTGCCTGAAACATAGCCAAATGTAAAATCAGAATGTAAGAATTTTCCAGGACGGCTGTTTAATTTAATGGGGAACATCTGTTGTACCCAGGTCAAAACTCTGCATCCCACCTTCTGACCTCCCTCTGTCTTCCCCCTAATAACCTCTTGTATTTCTGTACCATTGAAGCACTGTGAAGAAACCGTTCTATGGACAAGGTTCTGTGCATGTGCAAGGGCGAATCTAGGGATGAGAAGGAATGGGAGAACAAGGAAAATGAGTATGCTGAGAGAGTAATGCGGCATCTGCATGTGAAGAAACTTCATCTCCAAAGGTGCAGAAAATACACTTATGTTGATACTTGAGAAAAATCAGAGAGGGTAATGGTATAAAAGCTTTTTGTAGGGAAGATAAATAACACATTATAAATAAGAGTTGGAGCTATAAAAATCCCCCCTTGGCCACCTGAAGACCTCTGTGTTACCATTATTTCTTAAAGCACTATAAATAATAGTGCATTAATAAATAATCAAAGCAAATTTAATGTGCATGAGGTTTTTGAAATGAAGCCATCCTTTTTCCTAAAGGGTAATGAGTGACAATTTTTTTATTGTAAGGTTAATTCTATTTTTTTTTCCAGTTTCTGAAGAGATCAGACCAGTCTCTATTTTTTTTATCTACAGATATTTATAAGCATGAAGAAATACTAGTGCAAATCAGTGACTGCCCATTAGGCTGCTTTATGTCTCTACAGAATATAAAGCAAACAGATTTTTGTATTTCAGAAAGGAACCCTTCAAAGGAGCACAGAGTTGTACACAAAAGCAGCGTCTGCATTTTTACTTTGTAGCAGTGATTGATACTGATCAAGAGGGGGGAAAAAAACTACCAGACAGCACAGCCCTTCCAGGCTTAAAAATGCTACAGGCATGAGCAGAATTGTAACTGCTTTGTGTGAACATACACTGCAGCACCTTCCAACCTCAAAAACTTGTCACCATAAATAGATGCTTGTATTTAGAAGTGGCATCAGGCTACAGCAAATTGCTGGCCAGCAAACATTTTAGAATCAACTATTACAGAGACCTGTTAGTTACTTCATGTTTAGTAGAGCTTGGGGACAGGCTTGCTGCCAGCTCAGGCTCTTTCTGGATCCTGCTGTTCAGTCTTCCTGTCTTCTTCTGGCACCCTATAGCATGAAGAGCTTCCAGGAATTTCTCAGTCCTTAGGATCTTTTTCCCTAGCAAGTCCTGACAAATTAAATCCTCAGCACACTGCCAGTCAATGGGATTATCTGCTAGTATGAAGAAAGGAAGTAAACCATACACTAAATTCTAAATAATACCATACCTCGCCAGGGAAAGTTTAATGTCATAAAGTTTTACGACTAATATTTATGTAGGTATTGCAGTTTCAATAGAATAGAAAAATATGACCTGTTGGCCAATTGAATATATCAGATAGCCATAGAATCACTTAGGTCACAAAAGACCTTAACATTGAATCCAACCAGTATGATATCACTACTCACCTCTATCTACACCACACTGCTAGGTCATACTTCTGACCATCAATATGCAGTTTGTCTACTTCAGACTTCTGTTGAGAAACACAGCAAAATCGCTAGTAGCAAACCAGTTATTCTTTCCAGAAGAGTGATCTGGATACAACTGGAATAGAACTCTGAATCCACTGAATTTCCCAATCTGCCTTGAGAGTCTTGGTGGGGTTTTTAAACAGAGCCAGAGTAACCCGACTTCATTTCCCAGCCTGCCTTCGGAGGGGGCAGAAGGAGGAGTCTCGGTGGGGCTTGGCTACCAGTAACTAAGGCTTCTAGGGAGCACAGCAAACAGGAGTAGGCAAACAGGGTTGCAACTGACTATACAGAGGCAGTTTGCGTGTCAGTTCGCGCAGGCAGAGCAAGCAGGCAGGGCTACAGACGCTGTTTTGTTTGTTAGGTGGAGTTTACTTTTTGCTTCTTGCTCCCACTCTACAATCCACAATCCTTTCCCTTGTTTAGTAATGGTCGGGGTTAAATGACTGAGGGCTAAAACAGTCTCTATGAGGGATTC
>VZRI01000598.1:10471-34608 GCA_013397515.1 Upupa epops
GAACTAGATGATCTTGAAGGTCTCTTCCAACTTGACCCATTCTAGGAATCTAGGAATCTATGAAATAAAAAGTAATGCTCCTGAAGATAGAAAAATGTTTTAAATTAAACTCTTCATTTTTTTGACATTTCTGAGTGGATAACCTATACAGTTAAAAGTCAAAATATTTCAGCTTCAGTTGTTACAGCTGATATGCCATATACATTACTTAACACCAAAGATTTAAAAGCATATTGCAGAGGCCCACTGTCACCTGGACAAAATAGTTTGAAAGGTTACATCAGTGTTTCCAAAACAAGGCCATTTGACTTTATAAAATCATAGAATCATAGAATCATTAGGGATCGGAAGATGATCTCAGTCCAGTCCCCATGCCACAGCAGGATCACCTAGACCAAGTCACACAGGAGCAGATCCAGGCAGATCTTGAATGTCTCCAGAGAAGGAGACTCCACAACCTCCCTGGGCAGCCTGTTCCAATGCTCCGTTACCCTCAATGGGAAGAAGTTCCTTCTGATATTTATATGGAACCTCCTATGTTCTAGCTTGCACCCATTGCCCCTTGTCCTATCACCAGATGACCTTGAGAAGAGCCTGGCTCCATCCTCCTGACACCCACCCCTCACATATTTATAGACATGAATGAGGTCACCCCTCAGCTTCCTCTTCTCCAAGCTGAAGAGACCCAGCTCCTCAGCCTTGCTTGGAAACATTGATTTTTATTCTGATAAGAATAATCAATTATTCCAAATGTAAGAATTTCTCATTGGGTAGTAATTTCTGCTTTCTTACTAGCTCTACTAAAATCTAAATAACACTTTTGTTGCTTGGTGAATTGCTTATCACCATATTACCTAATAATTTTCTAAGTAAAATAGATACAAACTGCATATAAAAGGGAATACACATATAATCATCATGTGATTGATATGTTTGAAGAAAGGTAACTTTGTTTTAAATTACAACTCAGTGTTGGAAAGGGTTGGATTGTATATTCAAGAAATTAAACTATGAATTAAGTGAAGCGCTACAATTTCTGTGACTTACTAGTGACTAAGTCTAACCAACTCATTAACTATTAACCATGTGCATCCATGATCTTTCTTGAAGAGTGCAGTATAGGGCTAAAATCCAGGAAAGGATCCTTGACTGACCTTTCATCTAATTTCTACTGTAAATTTAATGACTATCAGATGGAAATAAAACTGGAAACTGGCCCTGTTATGTAAATATTAGAGATAATTTTGCACAATCACCAAGTAAGAAATCTGCGATCTCATTTGGTGCAGGAATAATTTACTTCAGGAGCAACAAAACTCTACTGTGCAACAGAATTCACAGGCAAATATTGCGACACAGTATAAACTATGTTATAAATTATATATAAATTATATATAAAGCATAAATTCAGTCTTCCTGAATTAAGAATGGACATTAAAGACAAAACTTTGCAATTAAAGGAAGCGTTCCAAGCCAAGCTGCAGTGGTGATAAATAGAAAGCAGCCATATGATAATGACTCATGGTTCAGAAAATGTGAACTGAACAGATTTCATTTCTTATATAAGAAATTTAAGATTTAATATCTTCTACACTCATATAATATAAGTTTACTGGGGCACTATGTTTTAGATCCTAAGAGTTTTGAAATGTTTACCCTGGCACATCTCATTCAAGAAGGCTACCAGGTCTCATACAGGCTTATAGGTTAGATGTGTGGTCAAGAGAATGGAGGATGGAAAGACAGAGGAATAGGATTTGTGATAAAGCTGCTTTTTCCATCTGTGATTCTTTAAAGATCAGAGACCTTCATGGGGTTTTTTTGTTATTTTCAACAAGTTTCACAGCAAATGCCAAATGAAACAAATTAATAAGGGTGAAAAGCTTCATAATGCTGTTTCTGTGTTTCCTTCGGGTTTTTTTCACAAAACCATATCCATCACGTATGGCATTTTGTCATTGCAGCTCCATGAAGGCAAGCCAAACCCAAACTAGAGGTTAGATGAAGCAGTGATCAATCACCCAAGACATTTAGGTTTGGGATCCAGATAAATCTGGACACAGAATAAAGCTCAAACATCATGAGAAATTACTTTCCTGCATTATTCCTATGCTCTGTGTTTTTTGTGCATGATAAGATGTGGATTTTTTACAAGCCATTTACCCAGACCTACTTTCTAACTATGTACTTTTAATACCCCTGGAATTAGTTTTTCTTGTGATCTCATAGAGAAACTGGAAGTGCAGTGATGTGATGGTTTGGCCCTGGGTGGGGGCCAGCTGTCCACCAAAGCTGCTCTAATGCTCCCCTTTCTTGGATGGAGAGGAGAGAGAAAAATATAGGAGGCTAGTGGGCAAAACCAACAGGTTAATACAGCAGAAAAACCAAAACCAAAGGCAACTAATAGAGATAACTCTCTACTTCCCATCAGCAGATGATGTTAGGTGCCATTCTAGGAAGAGGGCCCAATGTGTATAGCTTCAGAGTAAAAAACCACCATGAATCAATGTCCCCTGTCATCCCCCTTTCCCCTCGCTTTTGTATTTGGGCTGATGCCACAAGGTATGTAATATCCTTTTCATGAGTTTGAGTTAACTGGCCCAGGCCACCCCTCAGGCTTCATCTGTTAGGGACAATGTTAGGAAAGAAACATCATCACTCATGCAGCTGAGAAACTTTCTGGATTGCTTATGTCCTGCTCTGTTGTGACTCTAGAAGACAACATGATGATTGATGATCTCCATGATGACCAGGGCCTGCAAACATTGAGTCTCTTTTTGTTTACAGCCTGTGTTGGTTGGGTACTGGCTGGGGATGAGGTACCCACCCAAACCACGCACACTCTCTCTTCTTGGGTGAAGGATGAAGGGAGATGAGCAGATTAGGTTCACCACCATTCTACAAATATGCATAGCAGTTGCTCCAGAGGAAAAATGCCCTGTTCTATTTTCTATATGTGGGCTGATGTCATACGGTGTAGAATGGTTAGTTTGGGTTACCTGGCCCAGCCTTGTGTTGGGGAGAACGTTAGAAAAGGAACAAACAACCCACAGCCTTGTTTCTGTGTGAGCACTGCTCAGCAGCATCCAAAATACTGGTGTGTTATTAACACCCTCCAGCTACCACCACAAACACAGAACTGTGGGAGATGTCAAGGGGAGGATCAGCTCCTTCCCAGCTAAACCAAATGCAAGTGGAAAATTGGACATTTTCAACAGACAGTTTGGTAACTGCAGATAGAAAGTCCTGTGATTAAGCCTTTAACTAAATATAAATTGTAATCTTGAGGTAAGTTTATGTTTATATTATTGAAATACAATTATTAAACACTTGTTCTGTAAAACCTGGCTTAATCAACCACTTTAATATTAGGTGAAGGAAGTAAAATGTTTTCCTGATTTATTATTCAGAATTCCATACTATAATTATCCTCTGTAAATATGATGAAGAATCACACAATCATAGAATAATTAGAGATCAGGAGGGACCTTGAAAGATCATCTAGTCCAATCCCCCTGCGTATTGTAGTTTATTCTAAAAGTAGAATTATATGATGGTTTAGGTTGTAATGTCACTCTTCAAGTTAACGCTTAATGAGCAATTAAATTGAAACCAAGAAAATTCACAGACCAAAACATTAAAATATTATTTATACAACAGAATCCAGGAAAAGGAAGATACCCATGAAAATTGTACTTTCTGGCTTATCTTGAAAGAAGATAGTAATAGAATAAAAGGCTAAAAAGGATAAATAGGATAAAATTAGTATTAATGAATGGAAGTAATTATTTATCTGAGGTGTTTGGATTGGTTTTAGGTGTTGAAAAGTCATCTTTTCAGTTACAACATGGACATCTGGGCACAGCTTCTTCATTTGCTACCTGCACCATCCTTTAATTTCTTTTCCTCAGCTTTTTTTACACTCAACCCTTTCAAGACCATTGAGACAGTAAAAACTAGCCCCAGCAAGCACAGATTTTCTGAAGATTATAGTTTATTGTTTCACAAGGCTCTAACTTTTGTGTCCCAGAATACTCCACTTTTGTTTGTCATAATGAAGGATGAGCTGCCACCAGAGATAGTCACCTGATAATAATCATGAGCTAAGCATCTGACATTCTATAAGTGCAAGGGGTTTGAGGAGTCTCCTTCTCTGGAGATGTTCAAGACCTGCCTGGATGTGTTCCTATGCTACTTGGTCTAGGTGATCCTGCTGTGGCAGGGGGATTGGACTGGATGATCTTTTGAGGTCCCTTCTGATTCCTAGTGACTCTATGATTCTATGAAAATATTAGAAGTATTCCTGAGTCTGGTATGGTCAGAGTCTAGCAGATTTCTCTGAAATAACCCTCCATTTTGTTTTCATTTATAACATCTCAGCTTCTTAATTCCACTGACCAGGTAGGAGAAAACCCTGGCATTGTGGTGCCATGTTGTGCATAGTTTGTACTTTTTTCTATTGAACACTGTGATTGCAGCTTTATTATTAGTTCTGAAAACTAACTACCTCTTCAGCATCCTGATTTTGTTTATCTGTCCTTATTTCTTGTTATTTTGTTATTCAAATCAACAAATCAAAATTCCACAACATATGTACATGCTGGGAAAGAGAGTGGGGACATTATAAGGTAAATAAGAAAGGGAAAACCACTAGAGAGCCTATGTACAGTTTCTAGTGGATTGCCATGCAGACAAGTAGAGCCAGTAAGACACATGGAATTCCAAACTTCTAAATCAAAACTGGAAACAGCGTGTCCACAGCAGGCTGATTCAGCTGAGTGGAGTCCTCTTCTGTCTCTTTGAATGCTTCAGGAGAAAATGAAATAAATACAATATGCTTTATATTTTCTTCACACTAACTACAGCCATGAGAAGCATTGTAAACATGCAGATTTTCTTCAGAAACATGAACCAAAAGGTTTCTCTCTTTAGATCTTTCTTGTATACCAGTGTATAGCTGCTTGATTTTTGTTTAAAATGAAAATCTTACAGCAACTGATGTGTAAGCCTCAGCATGCCAAGAAAATCTTTTTCTCATCACTGGCAAGTGGACAGGTGCATTTGTTAAACCTTGTCCAGTAACTGAGGACATAAATACAAAATCCAGATGAGCTAGTGTGCTAATGCCAGGAAGCACTTTATTTGCCTTCATCTTTACAGGACTGGAAACCTCAGTATTTTTCACAGAATCACAAAATTATTGAGGATGGAAAAGACCTCTGAAATCAAGTCTAGCCTATTTCAGGATCACTTTTTAACTAACTTCTATCAGTTTTGCACAAAAAAAACCACAAGCTATATTCCTATTGCTACCAGTCACATATTGCGGAACTATCTTTCTTTCTTGTTATATTTTATTGAACAATCCTTATTTTATTGCATTCTATATTGAAAACAAGTCCTCATTGTCATGATTACCTAATATATTAAATTAATTTAAACTGTTTATAAAACATTCACTTTAAAGAGAGGGTTTGGTTCTGACAGTTATCAGAATCTAGCTCCTGCACCTTATACAGAACCCATATGTAAGCTATAAGTGAACCTGTTTTGTTTTCTTTCCTCTGTTACCAAATCCAGAGTTTAAGGAGCAATCTATCATTTTATTGTTTTTATCTTCAAGTCAAGAAATTCATAGTTCCCTAAAACTCTATCTCTATTCAATTGCTCTTTAAAGCTGTTGGGAGTGGTAATGAGTAACAAGAGCTGAAGTGCCGGTGTTATGCAGGTGACACAGTACCAAGATTATATAAAATCTAAATCCCAATGTTCCTCTGAAATCACGGTTCTTATCTGAAATCAATACATGGGTGAAAAGCAATTAAAAAGCAGAACTAAAGAAAAGTTAGAATGACAGCTTTAAGAGGAAAAAATGTCCTCTATCTGTCGATGCACAATGAAGGGAGGTGGTTGAATCACCATACCTTGACATGTTTCAAGCCATATGGATACATAGCTTAGGGACATGGTTTATCAGTGAGCTTTGTGTGCTTAAATTATCTTAGAATCATAGAATCATTAGGGATCAGAAGGGACTCTGAAAGATCACTCTTTCAAAAGAAGATCTAGTCCAATCACCCTGTCACAGCAGGATCACATATGCCAAGTGGAACAGCAACATATCCAAGTGAGTCTTGAGCATCTCCAGGAAAGGAGTCTCCACAACCCCCCAGGGCAGCCTGTTCCAAAGCTCTGTTAGCCTCACTGAGAGGAAGTTCCTGCTGATATTTATATGGAACCTCCTGTGTTCCAGTTTGCACCCAGTGCCCCTTGTCCTATCACTAGATGACAAGAAAGATCCTGGATCCATCATCCTGACACTCACACCTCAGTCTCCTCTTCTCTAAGATGAAGAGACCCAGCTCCCTCAGCCTTTCCTCATAAGGGAGGTGCTCTACTTCTTTCATCATCTTTGACACCCTCCAGCAGCTCTGTGTCCTTCTGCAACTGAGGGTCCAGAACTGGACACAGTACTCCAGATGTGGTGTCACTAGTGCAGAGTAGAGGTGGGAGAAGAAGCTGTCTCTATCTGGTAACCAACCCCCTTCTGATCCTCCCCAGGATGCTGTTGGCCCTCTTGACTACAAAAGCACATTGCTGGCTCATAGTTATCCTGCTGTCCACTAGGTCCCCCAAGTCCCTTTCTCCTACAATGCGCTCCAACATCTCAGTCCCCAACCTATCCTGGTCCCTGGGGTTGTTCCTGCCCTGATGCAAGACTGTACACTGACCCTTTTTGTACCTCATTCCATTTCTCTCTGTCCAGCTTTCCAGCTCGTCCAGGTCTCACAGAATAGCAGCACAGTCTGCTAGGGTTTAGTGATTCTTCTATGTGTCATCAGGAAACAGGCATTCTTTGGTAGAGTTCAGCTTCATCTCAGTCTAGCATTGAAGACTTAAGTAACCGGTTTCACATACATACCATCAACAAGTCATCTTAAAACAGAGATCTGGGCAACCAGATTGCTTGTTGGTCATTAAACCCTTCCAACACTCTTGGGCTTGTCCAGTAAGAATACCTGCAGGCCTGTCTGGAATGCTGAGCTTCCAGAGAAGAAGCAGCTACATATGGTGTTGGACGACTTAGAATGGTCTTGACTCTCTACACCCTTTCTACCATCTGCCTCCTGAATGCTTGATTATGCCTTAAGGAAACATTACCCTCTGGATCACTTAGTCTTAAGCAAAGCACACTCCTTATATCTTCCTTTTGGCCATCTGGCATTCTTCCCCATTTTCTGTGCAGATTCACAACACAACTTCATCCGTCCTTACTTTTTTTTTCTGTCCATGTAAACTGTCACTTTATGAGCAGCTTCACACTGAGATCTGCTAATTGCATTTACACAGTCCTGAGATAATACCCTGCAAAGGTCGATATAGAAGTATTTCCCGGTAATACATGGGAATCATTGACCTAATACCTAGCAATCACAGCTAAATATAGCTACCAGTCATGAAAGTTTACTGCATTACCCAAAAGGCTGAGCTACAACACTTTGAAGGAGCTGTCAATTATGTCAGTCCACATGAAATCAAACTGATCTGAGACAATTCTTTCCTATGTAGCGCGAGAAGATGCAGGGAAGGTTACAATATTTGGGTATATCATTGCCCCTCTTGGCAAGAGAAATAAAATGAGGAAAATTAAATGTAAATTAATGAATTGGGGAGGGGAAAGAGGACAAGAAATCCAAAAGGAAACAAATACATTTGAACTTATATAATCATTATAACCAGCTTAGTTTTGGTCCTGTATTTATGAAGGACTTTTTCCTAAAACAGTGTTATATTTGCCCCAAATAGTGCAGTATTCTTTAGTCAAGTTTTACGAAGGATAATTTCTCATCCACAACCTTAGAGCAATATATTTTTAACCAATTTGTATAAAATCATAAACACATAAAAGCCTAAAATGTTAAAAATAAGAAAATCTGTTGAAAATCTCCTTACAGTTTAGTGTAAATGGCATCACAAAGGGCATGGCAAAGGCAGAGATTTCTTCCCTTCATTCAACTGAGCCTTCCAGTAACTTATTTTATGTATGAATGAGAGATATCTACTTCAAACTGAATGTCCACAATCCCTATGGAGAAGCCAGCAGCAATGCCAAAATGTTTCCCAAATGTAGTTCAAGAAAGACAGGAGGAGGGTCCTGTACCTGTGAATGAATAAACCAACAGGGCAGTACAGGTTAAGATTTAATCTGCTGGAAAGCTGCTCTGGTCAGAAGGACCTAGGAATCCTGGTAAACAACTTATCTGTGAGCCAGCATTGTGCCCTTGTGGCCAAAGACACAGGTGTTATCATGGGATGAACTAAGAAAAGTGTGGCCAGCAGGATGAAGTAGGTTCTTCTCCTACTTTACTTTGCTGCAGTGAGGCAGTATATGCCCAGTTCTGGACTCCGTAGTTCAAGAAACAGCAAAAATGACTTGAAAGTAGTTACCAAGGGGCAATGGGTGTCAGCTGGAACACAGGAGGGCCCACATAAATGTGAGAAGAAAGTACTTCATGGTGAGGGTGACAGAGCACTGGAAGGGGCTGCCCAGGCAGGCTGTGGAATCTCCTTCCCTGGAGACATTTAAAAGCTGCCTGGACTGTTCCTGTGCGACTTGGTCTAAGTGATCCTGCTGTGGCAGGGGGATTGGACTGGATGATCTTTCAAGGTCCTTTCCAATCCATAACACTGTGATTCATTGATTCTGTAAATTCAAGCTATGAAGAGGACTAAGAGACTAAAAATTCTCTCAGTAAGGCTGAGAGACATGGGTCTGTTTCCACTGGAGAAGGCTGAGAGGAGATCTTATTAATGCTTATAAATATGTAAAAGGTGAGTGTCAAGAGGATAGAGACAGACTCTTCCCAGCGGTGTTCAGCAACAGGCTAAGGGATAATGGACACATACAGAAAACATTGAAGTTCCATTGGGATCTAAGGGAAAACTTCCCTTGGAGGCTCATAAAGCACTGGAACAAGATGCCTAGACAGTCTGTGGGGTCTATAGGATGCTTGCAAAACCTGCCTAGACATGTTCCTGTGCAGTCCCATGGGAATTGACCTGCTTGAGGTGGCTCTGGGGAAAAAGATCTGGTAGTGCTAGTGGACCACAGGCTGACCATGAGTCAGCAATGTACCCCTGTGGCCTGGAAGGCCAATGATCTCCTGGGATGCATCAAGAAAAGTGGACAGTAGTTTGAGGGATGTTACTTACCCCTTTTGCTCTGCTCTGGGGAGGTCTCATCTGGGATGTTGTATCTAATTGTGGGCTTCCCAGCTGAAGAAGGACAAAGAACTATTGGAGAGAGCCACTAAATGCAGAGCCACTAAGATGATCATGGTGTTGGAGAACCTTCCTTACAAGGAGAGGTTGAGAGAGCTATGTCTGTTTAATCTAGACAGGAGGAGACTGAAGTGGGATATTGCTATTGCTTGTAAACAAGAAAGTGTCAGGAGGAGGGAGTGAGACTCTTCTCAATGGTGCTCAGGGTCAGGATGAGGGGCAATGGCTACAAATGGGAACAGAGGAAGTTCCACCCAAACATAAAGAATTCTTTTTTCACAGTTAAGGATAACTGAGTACTGGAACAAGCTGTACAGAGAGGCTCTGGAGGCTTTCACAACCTGCCTGCGCATGTTCCTATATGATCTTCTCTAGCATGGGGGTTGGATGATAGATGATCCCCAGATCCCTTCCAACCCCTAACATTCTGTTTTTCTTCAGTTAAATGATACAGTGATATGACAAACAGAAATAGATTTGAATGAACACATTTGTTCCAGAATGAATATGGTACATGAAAAATTTAAATGACAAATGGAAAGTAAAACATAGAAGAAAATGAAGATAACTACATCACAAGACCCAAAGAATAGGAAAGAACTTACAACTTCAGCAGCGCAGTTTGTGGAGTAAAAAACGATGTGTAATTTCTTGCACATTTAGTTTACTGAACAGAAAATCTTTAAGATCTGAGATTACCACTGGTAATAACCAGAGGACTTGAATAGTAACAAATTCAGTCAAAAGAAATAGACTATTACTTGAGTGATTTACAAGTGTGCTCTGAAAGAAAAGTGTATAAAGGAAAAAGACTCAGGGAAAAAAAGCCACTATTGATATGTAGATGAACTGCCTCACAGTATAGATATAGAGCATTTGAGAAAACAATGCTTTATGTGGGAAAGGCATACTACTTTTCTAAAGCCACAGGCACAGTCATTATTACTAATTACTCTGAGCCACAAGACTGTTTTTAATAAACATGAATGGTGGAGATGTGAAAGCCTAGAAATAATAAATATATATACATATATATATATATGTATTTGCAGTGCAAAGGAAAGTGAGAAAGCTGCTGAACGAGGCAGTAGGAATAAATTTTTCCACTTCATGCAAATAAATAGACAAGTTTTCCTTTTTTCTCACATTTCTTTTTGTTTTTCTATAAAACTTAGCACATTCTAATACAAATCACATAAACAGATAAACAGACCCAGGATCATCAATAGCTGCTAAAGCAAAGAGGAAGCGAATCATACATACTCTCAAGCATACAATATCAGATCTTATTCATATGGTGTAAGAAGTCCACTAGATGAGAATTGCTTATCTGTGACTTGAAGAAGAGATAAAGACACACAAGCAAACAAAAAGCCCCAGAATTCAACAAACCCACAAAAAAAGCCCACCCCAGTACTCCCAACTATATTTGAAGTGATGGTTCAGGAAAATAATTGTCCTTTCTAAGGATGTGTTCAGCAAAAAGACAAGACTGCACATAGATAAAATGGTATCTCCCATATCACAAAAGCATACAAGCCAGGATCTTGGTAGATCACAGGCAGAAGAAAAGCTGCTGTAGAACAGGATAAAACACCCCAAACTCAAACAGACCTCCCCCCCCAAAAAAACCCCAACCCAACAATACACTATAAAAATGGAAGAAATCAGGTATATTTATACTACCAAGTCTTAGTAGTAAATTCAAGATACTGATAAATGTTGAAACCATCCAGAAATACTGACTCATAGAGACAATTTATATTGCATTGCATATATTTTAAATATAAGAAATGTTTCCTTTAATACAGATGATATGAAAGTATAAAAGTATACATAAATATGTATGATATAAAAGAAGTTTAACTAAAATACAATTAGGAAGGTTTCAAGAAGCAAAAGTTACAAAGAATAATCAGTGAGATTCTAGAAGTAGTTAAAGAAGTCGTTTCTGTGTAAGATTTTTCTTTTAAAAAGTATTCTGATTTATTAAAGGATATGTGAAAAGAGAAGTGATTAGAGAAAAATATTTGAACTCCTAAATGCTCAGTTCTTCATAACTGAGGATGGATAATTGTTATTTGCCATTGAAATTACTGCTGCTTGAGGCTGTATTTTCTTAATCCAGTCCAAAGACTGTTCTTTCAGCTAGGGATACACAGAAACTAACCACAGAATAGCAGAATAATCCTGGTTGGAAAGGACATCCTAGATCACAGAGTTCAACCATCCCCACACCAACAAAAACCCTCTGTCCCTGAGAGACTGACAAACACAGACTGACCCTCTCCACTCTGCCGCTCGAGCAGGGCCTGAAGCACCATGCCTACATGGTTCTTCAACACCTCCAGGGATGGGGACTCCACCACTTCCTGGGGAAGGCCCTTCCAGTGCCCAACCACTCTGGCTGCAGAGAATTTCTTCCCAAAATCTAATCTAAACCTCTCCTTCCTTAGCTTCAGGACAATGCCCCTGCTTCTGTCAGCAGTCACCAAGGACAAGGGGCCAACACCCACCTCTCTACAACCTCCCTTCAGGGAGTTGTAGGGGACAATGAGGTCCCACCTCAGCCTCTTCTTCTCCAAACTCAACCTGCCCAGCTCCCTCAGCCTCTTATACGACAGACTCTCTCAACCCCTCAGGAGCTTGATTTCTTTGCTCTGGACCCGTTCCAGCATCTCAACGTCTTTTCTATAATGAGGGGCCCAGAACTGAACCCATTATTCAAGATGAGGCCTCACAGGGCCCAAGTACAAGGGTACAAGAACTTATCTTCTGCTGGTTATACCATTCCTGATCCAGTCCAGGACCCTGTTGGCCTTGGTCATCTGGGCACCCTGCTGGCTAATATGAAGCCAGCTGTCTGCCAGCACCCCCAGGTCCTTTTCTGCTGGGCAGCTTTCAAGCCCCTCATCCCCCAGCCTGTAGCGGTGCCTGGGGCCATTGTGACTGAAACGCAGGACCCAGCACTTATGGTACCTCATGCATCTCTAACAGACAACCATTTGTAGACATGGAAACTTTGAGTGTTGGGTTTATTCAGCATTATTGTTATAAAAATGAAGCCTTGAGAAATCTGACTGAAAGAGACAGCACTTCAGGAGAATAAACTGTATGAAACAGCATTTCAGAATTTCAGCTGAATGAATCTGCAAATACATCCTCTCTAATTTTCACTCAACAGGATAAAAAACCTGTAGATCACTACCAGCTGCACATTCAGTCAGGCTAGCAGCAACTTTAAAAGCACAGAAAGCACAAATGTATTTCATATGCAGGTTGGATATTTACTGAGGTACAGCTGTAAAAAAACCTGCGGCTTTAATTTGGAGATGCATACATTTTCAAATGTACAGCTGCAGAGCTCATTTTTTCCTGTAGTTTTTGAAGAAGCCCAAGCTTTGACTTTGTTATTTGAAATCTAAAGATAAAACAGCAAGCAAACCGAGAAAGATAGGGACTGAGATAACAAGATTAGGACAGGAATATCGTATTCAAACCTGTCGAGGACAAAAATTCAGCAGATTATTTCTCTAGCCAATGAATTTAAAATGCAAGAAATAAACTTTCCGGAGCAGTGAACACAGCCACAACAATGACTGTACCTAAAATTAAAAAGTAGTTGTGAGACCTGCTTCCATAGTATGGATGTGACCAACGGTGGGGGTTTTTATTAGTTGTAGTTTTTTTCTACTCCTTGGGATTTGGAGTCTCTGAGGGCTCTCTTTTTGCCCAATGCCTTTTATTTTCTGAGTGCTGTATCTGCTTGCAGAGGTTTCCACTAGTGTATCCTAAACAAACCCTTCAAACAGAGCTGTATTCTTTCAAAGTCGTATGTCTCATCTTAGGCAGCTCACTAATCTTTCAAAACCTGGATGAATAAACCAGACTCATCAGCTTCTGTTTCTGAACCGTCTAAACCTTTCCTTTAAAGTTTTCATGCTACCAACCTCTGTCATCCAGAACCAGAACTCTCCTTTGATGCTTTTCCCTCCTTTCTCCTACAATTTCCATATCATAACCAAACCCTTTCATGACTTGCTCCAAGTTTTAAAAGTAACCTGCATATATCTACCCTCTCCTATGTTGGTAGCTTTCCTCTGAAATCTGTCAGTCAAAATAACTCCTCCACATCAGGCTTAAGAAAGCATAGTTTATAATATTTGTCTAACAGCTATATGCAGAGCTTACATGTTTTATATGAAAATATATGAAATGTATATGAAAATACATGAAATATCTATGTATATCTATTTATTTATATGCACACTACAGTATAACAATGGAAGATCACAACACTGTTCTTCCATATCACGTGTAAGCCACTTAAAAGAATAGTGTTTGTAAATTTGACCCTTCATCTATACCTTTGAACTGATTTATCCACCTAATCTTAGAACTTATGTTTTCCTTCTTTCTTCTGTCACCCCTCAAGTTTCTATTTACCCTATTTAAGAAAATGTTGTAGTATAGAGACTAAGCCTTTTTGCAGAAAGCATCTACAAAACTTGCAGGTTACAGGCTAAAAGTTGTATGAGAAGAGGCTGAGGGAGCTGGGCAGGTTTAATTTGGAGAGGAGGAGGCTGAGGGGGGACCTCCTTGCCCTCCTGAAGGGAGACCTCCTTGCCCTCCTGAAGGGAGGTTGTAGAGAGGTGGGGTTTGTCCTCTTCTCCTTGGTGACTACAGACAGAAGCAGGGGCAGTGGTCTGAAGTTGAGGCAAGGAAGGTGTAGATTAGATCTCGGGAAGAAATTCTTTACAGAAAGAGTAGTTGGGCACTGGAACTGCTTTCCCAGGGAGGTGATGGAGTCATCGTCCCTGGAGATGTTTAAGAACCGTGTAGCCATGGTGCTTCACACCCACCTAGAGTGGCAGCATGGAGGGCGTTAGTTTGTGGTTTTCCATCTCTCAGGTATTGAGGTTTTTTGTTGGTGTGGGCACGGTTGGACTCTGATCTAGGAGGTCCTTTCCAACCAGGATTATTCTGTTATTCTGTGATACTGTGATACAGCTGAACTTGATGTCTCTATTGGATATTTTCTCAAAGAATAAGAAAGAAAGTAGTATAACAGAGGAGAGTAGTAGTACATTTACTCTCAAGCTAGCCTTTGCCTTAAAAAGGCGAAATGGAATGAAAACCCTGGAAACTTCTGTGGAGGTGAGATGACTCATTGTGAATTGTTTATCCACTTCTAATCTCCAATTGTTGAACATTTTTCACAACAATAGCAAATATTTTTTCCCTATTTTCTAAACTGTCTGCTGGCTCTTACATAAAAGCACAGTTGTCTAAATGTCATGGGGCTTTTTCGACATTTAGTTGCCTTCAATTTTCTTCTAAGAAATCACCTCTTGAAAACAAATAAGAGGTTTTATGTGAATCAGCTAAATTAGACAGCAATTGTATATAAGAGGTTCGATTTGAACACAAGGATAACAGAGCACTGGAACCAGGGAGGTTGTGGAGTCTCTCTCTCTGGGAATATTCCAAACCTGCCTGGACATGTCCCTGTTCGATCTGCTCTAGGACAACGTGCTCCACAGAGGAGTTAGACTGAAAGATCTCCAGAGATCTCTTCCAAGCCTTGCTGTTGTGTGATGCTATGATTCTGTCATTCTGTATCTAAATAAAATTCTCATTGGAGGACTAGCTATGACTTTAGTAGCATTCAGAGGTAAACAGAAATGTAATATTGCCAAACACTATAATTATGTGTTAAAAAACTCTTTTCAAATGACTGAAATACTCTCTTCCTCTTAAAAGAGATGAAATTAATAATAACAGCTGGTTTGGATACAGCCCTGTTGATATTTATATGATATCCCATTATTATGAATGAGGTCTGGCTTCTTGCCAGATCCTGACATGTCCACAAGCTGTTTCAAGCACTAACTAGCATTGAATCCATCAGCCAAAATACGTTTTCTCTATCACCACTGTGGGATTTTATAAAATATCAGAACAAGATACCGCACTTGCATTCGATTTAGAGTGAGATGCAGTGTATCACCCAGGTGCGATGCCACATCCTTTTGAGTGAGTGCCCATGGGTATGCTAACATCAGGACCATTCTTTAGAAGCTAACTTTCTACTGGGTAAATTGGAATCTTATATAAAAACCCATTGAAGTCAAAGGAAATATTCCCATTGATCTCAGAGGGCTTTGATCAGGCTCATGGTGAGCATGTACTTTAGCAGTCTTTTAGTGCTCTTGCAACATGTACAGCCAAATGAATACACTTCATCTTGTGAGGAAAAAATATCAGGAAATTTAGCACAGCCCAGTTGACCAGAGCTTGATATTGGAAAGGGACTTAGCAAGTGAAATTTCACAGAATCATAGATTGATCTAAGTTGGAAAAGACCTTGAAGATCATCTACCAACTATTAAACCAACACTGACAGGTCCTAGGCTAAATTATATGCCTAAGCACTATGACAGATGGCTCATCATCACTTTTTCACAACCTCCTTTCAGATAGTTGTGGGGAGCAATAACATCTCCCTTCAGCCTCTTCTCTAGCCTAACAGTCCAAGCTACCTCAGATGGTTTTCATAAGACTTCTGTTCCAGACCCTTTACTGGATCGATTGCCCCTCTTTGGACTTAGTCCAGTACCTCTATGTTCCTTTTGTTGTGAGGGGTTAAAAAACTGAGCACAGTACTCTAGATGTGGCCTCATTGATGCTGAGTACAGGGGCAAAAGCACTTTCCTAGTCCTTCATCCAGACTACCCTTGATACAGACCAGGATCTGGCTAGCCTTCATAGCCACCTGGGCTTACTGCTGGCTCATATTCAGCTAGCTCTCAATCATACCCCCAGGTCCCTTTTCACTAGGCAGCTTTCCAAACACACATCCCCAAGCCTGCAGCTCGAAAGTCTTTCACTTGAAAGCCTTTTTAGTTGCCAAAGTTCAACTCTTATGCAATCAGGATTATTCACAACTGTCTTTGACTCTTTGCTGTTGAAGTCTTACGTCCAGTGGTTCCAGTGTGAGGTCTCCAGGACACATAGATTGCTGCTGTGACATAAAGCAGTGACATCAGGTGATCTTCTGGTGCCAAGGTGCTTTTGGGTAGTTCATACTTAAAATTCCCTGGCACTAATGAAATAGATGCTTTCTACTAGGCGTAATTATGTGCTTTAATGTGTGTTCACACATGGCTAGTCCTTTCCCATGCTTTGCTGAACAAGATCAGTATACTTCATACATGTAAAAAGCAGTGAAAACTCTACCAGAGAATTGATATGTGTGGGTCTTCCCACTGTCACTGTTTTAAACAGCATTGTTTAACTAGAGAAGGATTTAAATGTCACCCACTCCTTCAAGATTTTAATTTAGTTCTAATGTTTTGGTTATTGTGAAGAATGAGCAGAGGCAGTCCTTTCCTGACTGTGCTTTTCAAAGGGCATACTGTCCATCTCCTGGACATCCCAGGGGGATTTAACTCCCAGTATAATGCTGTTTACTTGAAGGAATCCTCTCTTCTTCAAAAACATTGCAGAGAACATCTATCTCAGATTGTTGATCCCTGTGAATCTCTTCAAAGAAGAAATTACATATGTGGGAAGTTATGAATTTGGCAGAAAGGTATGAGGAAAATGCTGCAGCAGGTGGTTCTGTTCTAGGAGTACATTGTGTTTATCTTTGAGCTTGTCTCTGCTTTGCACCTTTAAATCCACACACTTTGAGAAAGCTCCCCTAGGTTAAATTCAAGGGCAATAAAGGTTAGACCTGCTATAGACCCAGCAGAGATGTTTGATCTCCTAATGAGTGTGTTGAGCATTGCTTTTATAACTAAAATTATTACAGAATTGCATTGATACCAAACTTAAGTGGGAGTTCATTCCTCTAGCTGGAGTAAACTTTGCTAATGAAGTGACTTATTAAGGGAAATTTAAATGGATACTAGGATTTTGCTGCTAATGTACAGCACTGGCTCCTCTCCTGAGCATTTTGCCTGCAGATTCATCAGTTCAGTGATATTGCTGGAATGCCTAAAGTGGAAAGGAACTCATATTTTTTATCCTTGTGCTTCTGAAGGACAACTTTTTCTTCCAAGATTCATGTCTATGACTAGCTATGAACTTCTTAGAAATTGCAAAATGTAGCTGAGCTTTCAGAACAAAAATCAGTGGTGCTATACACAACTTCAAAGATCAAATCAGTAGCAGATTATGTTTAAATACTAGCGAAGTGCTTAGTAAAGCACATATCCTAAGCTGAGTGTTATAGAGTTGTCATAAAAATACAGACAGATTTGTGATGGGTGTTTGTTATCACACACAGAGCCTTAATTTCTACAACAGATCATTGCTTACGTGGTTAGTTAGTACTGGACACAAGCCTCTATGATATTTGATCTTCCTTTGCTGGTCTTGCATTCAAACAGATGAAGGAGAAATATTTTAAAAGCATAAAATGACTTAGGGGTCTGAAAGAGACACTTCAAAAGCTGTTCATGCATATTGGGTTTTGAAGGTCCCTGAAGCAATGGACAGTCATCACACAGAGCTTTCAGAAGTATTCAGACCCAACCAGGAGCCTGAGACTAACGGCAACTTTGACTATAACATAAGATTTGAAAATCTGTCTGGAGCTCATGATTCACTCTGGTGAATTTTAAAGTGCTACCTGTAGTCTTTTTCCTCTAAAGCTGTGTCTCTGTGTGTATGGAACTTTGAAGAGCTCACTGTTTTGCAAATAGCTCTCACTTCAAAGGTTTGTGATTGGTGAAAATCTTAACAAGGGCTGCTCTTAGGAGGAAGAACTTTTGCACAGGGCCATGGGTACAGAAATGAAACTTAAAAGAAAGCTGTGATTTGGAGAACAAGTTGTAAATTATCTGCTATGATGGAAGAGAGCTTTAATTGTTTCTGCTTTCTTATACTACTGGCTGTTTTTCCATTTTCTAACACCTGGGTATTTTGTCTCTGGATTGTTTTGTGTCTTAGCTTTACTCCTATGCAATTGGGTTTTTTCCACTGATCATAGAATTACTAGGGACTGGAAGGCACCTTGAAAGATCAACCTCTCCAATCCCCCTGCCACAGCAGGATTGCCTAGACCAAGTCACAGAACATCACAGAACAGAACATTATGGATTGGAAGCAACCTTGAAAGATCATCCAGTCCAACCCCCCTGCCACAGCAGGATCACCCAGACCAAGTCCAAGTGGGTTTCAAACATTTCCAGAGAAGGAGACTCCACAAAGTCTCCAAGAGGCTCTCTCCAGTGCCCTGTCACCATCACTGGGAAGATCATGGCCTGTTACATTTTAGTGGCTCCTACAAAATTTTAGCCCTTAGAATACTGAGGAAATCTGTGACAGCCAGAAGCCTGACATAAGACAGTGTAGCACTACCTACTGGTCTATTAGAGTGGAAACAGAGGGATAGACAGATGTGTCAATGTTGCCATGGTGAACAAGATGGGAGTACTTTGTGACTAGCAAACAGCAGGCATGTTGCAGAATAGTGATGCTATACTCACTTCTCTGAAATAATTCAATAGTTTTGTATGAAAAAGAAGTGATGCTTGTAACAGTAGAAACACATTTGTACAAACTATTTGACTCACTGTGCATCACTGGGAAATCTGCAGGCATAATTTCCACGCATTTCTATGCCATATAATGTTCTCTGGACTTGAGGGGTTTAGGGCCAGCTGTGCTTGGAGATTTTTGTTGTGCTGTTGTGTATTTGGGGGAGGGGTTATATTGATTCTGTGACTATCGAAAATGGTAAAATATTTGTCCAACTGATGAAAATGTACCTGATGTAGGCATTTACTATCTACTTTATAATCAACACTTCATCCCTGCATCTTGTATTGGACTTGTAGTGAGAAATTGTGTACATTCAGTTCTGATGGTGAAGATGGAATTCTATCACTCTGCTACAGCTGATGAGACATAGCAGTGTATTCATTAGTCATGGAGTCTGACCCACAGTCACAAAACAAACTAGAAATCATTTTATCTCCCAAGTGGTCAAACCCTATTCAGTGTTAGACTCTGTTATTTATCTGCCTACCTGTGTCATTCTTTACTGACACAGCTCAGTGACTCTCTGAGAGGATATATGTCTAAAAAATCCTGTAATGTATCATGCATTGAAATATGAGGGCATCCTAGAGGAGTGAAAATCCATATGTAGGATTACTCTTGCCTTAAGAAAAAATGCTACATCCTATCTAGAAAATTGGCACCTAATTTTGCTGCCTTCCACATCTGCAATCATTTTGGGCTAGACCTATTCTTTCTCCAGATTAGTGCATTCAGCATCAATGAGAACTAAGAAGATAATGACATATTGCACTGAAATCCAGGGCTGAGGTGGCAGCAGGGTGTTTTTCCAAGGAGATTCTCAATGGAAGACAGAGCTGATCAGCCAGACTAAGGTTAAGTTACTGATTCAAATGCCTGAACTATGTATTTCATGCCTAACCTTAAAATGCTTTATATTGTGTATTTTACCAATGTACATAAAACATCACTTTAATCTATCGTAGCTTCAAGTTCTGAACAAAAATGTTTTTACTCATAAACACTACTGTCTAACAATACATAAATTCTCCAACGTTTTAAAGCTGATGCAACATATGAATTATTATGGGCACAGTAGTTCTATATAGCTTTGCATAAACCCATGAACCTATAAAAGCAACGTCCTTTTGAAACTGAGCATTGAGAAGGACCATGCAACTTAATCTCTTGATTAGACTGGGCATTGAGTTTGTATTTTGTGCTCAGAAATATAGATTTCTGAAAAAACAACCAATCTACAAATGAGTATTAGTTTTCCTGCTTGTTTCTCCTTTATTTTTTTCTCACCACAGATGGTGAGGTTCACCTCAGTGGAACTGCAATTTAAATCTCTGGAAATGATACAGTCAATATCATATTCAGGCACTCATTTGCATCGTACAAAAAATGAGACTATTTTTAAAGATAGATATAAAGTTTTGTCTTAAATAAAAAGTGAAAATGAGAAACTAGCAATTGCAAGCAGAAATAACAAGGGGAGCAATTGAATAATCTATTCCTATAGGACAGAAATGTTACCTTCTGCCTTGTACCCACAGGTTCAGGCAGCAAATGGTGAAATTTCCTTTTGAATTGTATCAAAATAGCACTGAAAATGAGCTCGTGTTCTGGCTGAAAAACAGCCTTTGAAATCATACACTGTACAAAAGCCAACTTAACTGAAGGAAGCCTGTAGTGCTAATACAAGATGATGTGAGCAGATGTGTAAAAACTATCTATATTATATAAATCCACTATATTCTTCTTTGGCTACCACCTTGGGACACTGCTACATTTGCTTTCTTCCTGATTTTAATATGAAGCTAATGAATCGCTATTTTCTCCTCCTCTTCTTATTTCTATTCCAGCACTGATCCCATAGTTGCATTGCCACATAATTGTTTGTATGGACATGCTGTGAGGAAGATTTAGGAGCTAATCCACATTAAAACCACTATGAAATATATTTGCATTCGTGTTTTATATTTCTAATCAAAACTTTGGAGCTTTACTTAGGTATGCCCCACAGCCATTTTTGCTAGCATGATTAAGAGAGTCGTATACCACATGTGACGAAGGGTGAGCTACTAAGAAACGCTGGGAAAGAAAAAAATTTAAGCCAGTTTTGCCTCTAGGCTGCCTAGAAATGAAAACCCTGGTGTGGATTTTCATCTCAGGTTGGTATAGGACATTACACTATTTTTTCAATTTATTTTACCTAGATTTTACATATCCGTAGAGCATAGAAAACCTTTTGAAAACTTATTAATGGTTCTGGGGAAAAAAATACTAATATGGGGAATTAAGGGCATTTATTAAACATTCCAATAGAATAATTTCAACTGTGAGGCTATGCTGAGGATAGAAATAGAAGCCTGAAACAAAAAGGGAACCATTAAATATTTGTGTAAAATAAAATCTGAATGAAGACCATCTCTTACAAGTAACATGAAATAAATTAAGCATTTCCAAACATTACAGAAAACATTTGAGAAGTAATTACTCATGCAGCTTTTTTTTCTTTTTACTGTTGACATAATATTTCCAGCAACGGAGCAGCTATAGCTAAATTTGTTAGCATATGTTTGTAGAAGTTCATATGTAGAACTCTCTATAAAATGACGTGGTATTAAGCCACTTGGATTGCACAAGATCCAGAGATTTGCTATCTGAATCCTTTAAAACCACTTCAGAATGTTGTTGAACGCACAAATGTTTTTGAACATCCTGTATTTCAGCCTTTGCGTTAACAGCTGATCTTTCTCCTCAGTTCCTCAGACAGCCTGTAGTCCACATCCAGAATTATAGAGGTTCCTAGGTCACCACTGATAATAGCTTTTCCTCAGCTCTCTCTGAGCTTGTCGTTCTGTAGGATAAAATCTTTCCCTATAAGCCAGGCTTAATCTGGTATCTGCGTACGCTATGGTATCTATAGAGACTTTCACATCAATAGCTCCGCTCCTGCTTTCCATCTAAGAAAAAGTCCTACTTTAAAGCACAGCTGTAAATCTGTTCCTTGAAGTTGCATAGGCTCTGGAGTTGACAAGCATGCCCTTCCATGGACAGTAGAGACCCACTCCTGAGAAACTTCACTCACACTCTGCAGCACTCAACAAGTATTTGGTTTCAGATGACCAACATCTCAGTGTGTTCTGCCCTACTCCTCAGCTCTGTGTGCAAAAACAATTTGCTGACTTGGAAACAGAGACAACTGAGTTGTCCTAAGTTCTGTGGCTTTATTCTTCCCTCACTAAAGCAAATTTTCTTATATATTCAGGGAGCAGAGGAGGAAAGCACTGCCAAATGCCTTGCCCACATTGAAAGCATCATGTATGTCGTCNCTTAGGCAGGGGGGTTGGACTCGATGATCTCTTGGGTCCCTTCCAACCCCTAACATCCTATGATCCTATGAAAGCACTGCCAAATGCCTTGCCCACATTGAAAGCATCATGTATGTCGTCAGAAACTATAGATAAGCACACACAGTAACAGCCTGGAGAGTTGGTCAGGGATGATTTTAAGGAAATATAAGAAGGACAGTGTAGAGTCAGGCATTTGGGCAAGAACAGCCCCAGGTACTTAGGGACTGACTTGTTGGAGAGCAGTGTAGGAGAAAGGGACCTGGGAGTCCTGGTGGCCAGCAATGGGCCCTTGCTGCCAAGAAGGCCAATGGCATCCTGGGCTGGATTAAAAGAGGTGGTTAATAGAACAAGAGAGCTTCTCCTCCCCCTCTAATCTGCCCTTGTGAGACCACATGTGGAATACTCTGTCCAGTTCTGGGCCTTTCAGTTGCAGAAGGATACAGACCTGCTTGAGAGAGTCCAGCACAGAATCACAAGGATGATGAAGAGAGTGGAGCATCATCCTGATGAGGAAAGGCTGAAGGAGCTGGGTCTCCTTAGCTTAGAAAAAAGGAGACTGAGGGGTGACCTCATTAATGTTGATCAATATGGAAAGGGTGGGGGTCAAGAGAAAGGAGCCAGGCTCTGCTCAGTCTCACCCAATGATAGGACAAGAGGCAACAGGTGTCAGCTGGAACAGAGGAGGTTCCACATCAATATGAGAAGAAACTTCTTCCTGGTGAGGGTGACAGAGCACTGGAATGGACTGCCCAGGGAGGCTGTGGAGTTTCCTTTTCTGGAGATGTTTAAAACCTGTTTGGACTGTTCTGTGTGAGTGGATCTAGGTGATCCTGCTCTGGCGGGGTGGATTGTATGATCTTTCATTGTCCCTTCCTACCCCTCAAGTTCTGTGATACGCCAATGACTAAAATAATTCACTTGTCTTCCTCTTCTGTAACATGTCAGTGCGGTGAGAACAGGTAAATAATACAGAAGTGATAAGGTGATAAGAGACTGAAAGCCAAGACTTTAATAACATCTTTATCTACTTATTTTTTTAACTCTTCCCAGCAGTTTTGCTGCTGTTTTTCACAATTTGTTTTACTTCACATTGTCAAACATCTGACTAGAAGAAAGAAGTAGTTTCATAGCCAAATTACGACCTTTGAATTCCATTTGATTCCTGGCATTTGTTTATATGGTAACATTAAATACATTATTAAATAATTTGGAGCCCTGTACATGTTTGCTTGTCAAGATATTGATCCATAGTTCAAATACTGATTGCAGAAATAGTTGCATTGCATGTTGTCATGCAATCGATATCAATTGGAGTGCTCTGCACTGGCAATTTCGACCTCAGCTACAATCTAAAGCTAGATTTATCTGAATTTTCTCTAAAGATGTCCATAATAATGCCCACATCCCATCCTAGCTTTGTAGGAATTGCTGTCTGGAAGTGCCTCTCCTTTCAGTAATACAGCAGTTAGAAATATTGACTTTGTAACTTAGAGACCCAAGCTGAAGACTAAAATGTAGGCAGCATGAGTAAATGCCTACAAAAAGCCCAAAAGTACTTCCTGAGGAATTCTAAGGCCTAAACTAGGCAAGGAAGCCTCATTTTTTAAATGTAAAAGCAGCTGAGAAGAGGAAACACCATAATACCTTTGTGGACTAATTTTCAGTTTGCAAATGATTTTCTCCCAGCTATGCCTGGCTTTCTTATTTAGCATTTTTATTTACACAGGTCACATGTGCCAGCATTATTTATATGCATATTCCCTGTGTTGGCATTATTGAGATTATTGGTAATTTTTGGTACTATTTCTTGATCTTATTGGATCTTATTGGTAATTTTTGGTACTATTTCTTAATCAACACCATCTGTTTGTCAGCATCCATCTGCCATCTCCTTTCTTAGGCTCAGGTTCATAAAATCATAGAATCATTGGGGATCAGAAGGGACCTCAAAAGATCATCTAG
>VZRI01000598.1:34868-48778 GCA_013397515.1 Upupa epops
AGCCTCACTAGTGCAGAGTAGAGGGGGAGAAAAACTTCTCTTGATCTGCTAACCACACCCCTTCTGATGCACCCCAGAATGCTCTTGGCCCTTTTTTGGAGCATAATTCATGGGATTTTTCTTCCTGTCGCATTAAAAGTTCCTCTCAGGTACTAGAGTGCTTGTTTTGAAACACAGCCTCACTGCAAAAGGTGGTCTGCAAAGAGTAAAACAATAATCAAAGCTCCATGAAGTGGGATAACAAGTAAACACAGACAGACAGATGATAGAGAAAGGCAATGCATTAAATTTGCAGAATAGACACTGCAGTAAAACTACAGCCTTCTCACTTTCCACCTTCTGTAGACATCATGGGAAAAAAGAATTGTATCACAGAAAAGTGCTTTCTCAAATTTAGTGTGTTGGTGAGTGAACTTGAGATTACAGATGAGAGTAGAAAACATTATCTAAAATGGAAAAGGTCATGGAAGCTTCTAAAACTAGAAGACAGAACTTAATTTGATGTCTTAAAAGGAGTACTAAGAAAATAATGCAAAGCTGAGCAAGGCAATAAGACAGGAAAAGAGCATTGAAGCAAAAATTTCAGTGTCTGTTAGCAGGGAAAACCAGCAGGGGCTGCAGTCAGAGAGGTGGAAGGTACATTAACTGAGACGGGAGACAAAGGTAACGGGAAAGGCTTTGGATGTTTAACTATGTTCTCAACACACAGACCAAAGTGCAGTTGTTGAAATAGTAGACACAAGCAAACAGTAAGCAAGGCTTCTTGAAGATCTACATTATTGGTCAAATTTAAGCATAGTTAAATTAATATATTCATATTATTATAATATATAATTATGTTAATATAATAATTATTTAGGAATAACCTGCCCTTAATGGAGGGGTTTATTACAGAAGTACACGGTGAGATTCACAGTCAGTGTGTGTCACCAGCAGCATGATGACCGTGTCTTGATGCTAATTCTTTCATGAGCAGACCAGACAAAAATGTCAGTGAGAATTTCTCAGATTATTTTAGCTGTCCTGGTATCTTTGGTGATTTATAACCTTTTCCATCACTGCCATGCATTATTTAAATCTGTGAATAATTTTGAGATAAAGACAGAAAGAGATTGGACAGAGTCATGGTGAGAAAGTACATCCTCACTGTACTTATCTGGCATGTCTCTTCTTTCCTGACCCATTTATTTATGATAGAGGACATGTAAGAATTTCTTCTGTTGGTCATAGATTCACTTAACCATGGCTCCCTTGTTCATGTATAGTTTGCTCCCTGAATAGCTGCTGGAGGGTGTCCAGCGTAGAGCAATGAACATGATGAAGTAGAACAGCTTCCTTATGAGGAAAGGCTGAGGGAGCTGGGTCTCTTGAGCTTGGAGAAGAAGAGGCTGAGGGATGACCTCATTCATGTCTATAAATCTGTGAGGGGTGGTTTCAGGAGGATGGAGCCAGGCTCTTCTCAGGGTCATCTGGTGATAGGACAAGGGGCAATGGGTGCAAGTCTGAACAGAGGAGGTTCCTTATAAATATCAGAAGGAACTTCTTCCCAGTGAGGGTAACAGAGCATTGGAACAGGCTCCCAGGGGGGTTGTTGAGTCTCCTTCTCTGGAAAGATATTCAAGATCTGCCTGGATGTGTTCCTGTGCGACTTGGTCTAGGTGATCCTGCTGTGGCAGGGGGATTGGACTAAATGATCTTTCAAGGCCCCTTCTGATCCCTAATGATTTAATGATTCTATTCTATAACAGCATCTACAAAAGACAGTGTTCAGAGTAAGTTTACAATACTTGCATGTAGAAATGTTCATTACACAAAAAATAATGGCTGCCCTCACCATATTCCAACTAGCAGGTCATGTTTCCTAAACAAAATGTGTTAAACTGAAATCTATATGGCTTTGTCCTGGTTTACATTTCCCAAGGGACTTCAGACACGTGAAAGCCAGGGAAAAGTTGAAAATAAAGTCAACACATTTTTTTATGAGCAAGAGCAAGAACAACAGTTAGGAAGCACTAAGAAAAAGCTAAACAATTCCATCAGGACACTGTCTCACACCATGTCACAAACTCCCTAAGGAACAGTCTTAACTACTAAAGGAGAAAAGAAAAAAACACACACACACACATACACACACACACCCCCAGCAACCACACAAAAACCAATAACAAAACAAAAAAAAAGAGAGGGGGGAGGATAATAATAAAGCAAAAATAAGTACTAGTAAAGAGAAAAAGAAGTGAGTGTGGAGAGAAATGATCCAAGCCCCACAGGACTAGATCCTGACAGAGGGGTGACCCCTGCAGAAAGGAATCATCTGTTCTGATGGCTTACCTCTCCTTTCTGGTAGTCTTACATGGTTTGAGCTCAGGTGAACCAGGTTAAAGCTTTGCTCATAGGCACATCTCCCTCCCTTCACCTTTGAGAATGCTGACCCTATTTTATAAATGTAATCATTTAGGTAGGCAGAAACCTTCCTTTTTGTGCTAAAAATCGCCAGGTTCTATCTTTCCCTTTACCAGAGATTTTCACTTGCATTGGGTCGTGGGGATAGACACTGCCTGCTGAGCCTCAGCAGCTATTTAAGCTATTTCCCATGTGTCTTTGATGCTCATTTATTTCCATAAGTCCTTCCCTTAGCAGCACAGCTCCTCCATGAGACCAGAGGTGCATCTCTCCTGGCCTCAAAGACAGGCCCCAGGCACTCCCTCCAGCATGGAACTTGTAGGGCTGCATCTGCTGCCTGAGGCTCAATCTGCGCTTTCAGGGACAGCTGCTCCAACATCTGCTGAGGAAACTGCCCTGTGGCACGTTACCGTCATATGCAGGACTGTTACGGCAGCACAATTTCACTTGAGGTCCCCTTCAACACCCCTGTCTTTACAGTCTCCTACAAAAACTGCAGTGGCTACTGGTTGCTCCTGCTATCAATTCTGACAGGCTTTAAACCTATGTATTCCAAATTTGAGGGCATCAAGGGATACAGTTGCTCCAAGCATAACTTGAAATACAAGTTTTTATTCTTGGAAACATTAAAGAAATCCTTGTTGCTTAAGTTCACACAGGTCTCTTTCTGCTTCCATTACTGGACCTTCTGAAAGCAGAGAGTACCTTCTTCAGGAGTGTGTTTCTATCTGAAGTACTTTGTCCTGCTTTTGTTTTCCCAGGGTCTTCAGAAGGACAGAACAAACCAAGGAGAATATTATAGAGGAAAATTGTAATGAGTTTTCTTAACAAAGAACGAGAAACAAAAACAGGGAAATAAAAAAAGACCTGAAAACTGCTGGCAAATGTTCTCACCACACCCCCAGCACAATAGTGAGGTGCCAGCAGCTGCCTGGAACCACGCAAAACCCAACAAAGGATATCCCTCCCCACTAGTGTCCAAGTGAACCCCTAGAAATAGCCCACAGGAACGAAAAAAAAACCAGAAAACAGTCTGTTCCTCCACCCACACCCCTTGCAAATGGACATCCTTACCTGTTTGGAGACGCCATCCCTGGTGATGTTTGAGAACAGACTGGATCAGGCACTGAGTACCACAGTGCAGCTAATGTGATGTTGGGTCATGATCTCAGAGGTCTTTTCCAGCCTCAATAATTCTGTGAATCTGTGTGGGAGCAAAGAGATAAAAAAAAATGCTGCAAAGATAGAACAGAGCAGTTCTAATGGATATAGGGGGAAAGAAAGACACTAAACACAGAAGAAAACAAAGAACATGGGGATAGGTATAAAATGATATTAAGACTGAATCACAAAAGATGACAGATAATGCAGGGAAGGAAAGTTACAAGTTAGCAGGGAAAAGATGAAGGGCGTTAATCTTTTCACCAAGACTACCTGGCAGTAGGAAATGGCAGATAGCAACACCTGGCCAGCATGCTGACTTGATGGAGCAGAGAGGAAGCTCAGCCTTCTCACCTGTGATTTATAGTGCCATGGAGAAGGAATTGGTTCTCTCATTGGTCATATGTTAGAATCTGGTTGGTTCCCTAAGCTGTCTTGTCAGGTCGGGGTTACGAATTAACCCACAACATACTTACACATCATTCAGCTATCAGGAAAGGGGGGAATTCCTTCACTCCAGTCTTTTTATTCAAGTGATTTAAAGGAATGCACAAAACAAACCCTCAAAGAGAAATTTAGTTGAAGTGGAATTAAAGTAGAAGACACATCACAAAAGGCTAGTAAAAGACACAATAAAAAATAGCTGAAGAGGATATTAAGGAGAATAAATAAAGCACAAAATAAGCCAAAATAAGATGCTTTAGGAAATAGAGTTATGACAAAACATAAAATAATGCTAAACCTCTGAAAGTTAAACAGATTTGTCATCCAAATTAAGGTACCTTTGCTTCTGCAGATGTATGACTCTCTCACTGTCCTCGCTGCCAAATCTAGGATACAGCATGCTCACACAACCCACAGATTGTATAAATTGTTTATTAGTTTTTAAATTGAGAGAACTCGTTCTCCATACAGTTAATAAAGTATGCAGATAGGTTTCTCTGAGAAGTGGGGATACACCCATGAATTCTTCATTGCTAGCTCAGTATGTGATAAGTCAGTGACTTACTGATCTTTTTCTTCCCACTAGATAATCAGAATGCAGATGATTTCCAGCTTCAGTACTGAAAGCCTGGCATCGTGACATTGGTGAAATTGTGGTGTGGAGCACTGGAGTGCCCCCTGATTCCCTTCAGCCTTCTGCTTGGAAGTTACTGATGGGAAGGGCCTTCCCTGTGTTACAGTGCTGAGAGCTTTCACCATGAATCATAGGATCATAGGATCATAGGATGTTAGGGGTTGGAAGGGACCCAAGAGATCATCGAGTCCACCCCCCCTGCCGGAGCAGGACAAAAGTATCTAACACAGATCACAGAGGAACGCATCCAGGCGGGCCTTGAAAGTCCCCAGAGAAGGAGACTCCACGACCTCCCTGGGGAGTCTGTTCCAGTGCTCTGTGACCCTCACAGCAAAGAAGTTCCCCCTTGTCCCATCATTAGCACCTCTACTGATCAAATCAATTCTCAAGATGATTTGTCTGTTGCTGAGAAGGGAGATTAAGGAGATAAAAGGCATCTGGAGATACGTCTGTGGAGACACAGACTCCAGGTTTCTGAGCAAGCACATTACAATTCTTCCTCATCTCACTCTCATCATGAACAGACTAATGCCTCCAGAGGCCATAACAGATGTTTTGAAACATTACATCAAATTTCTTAGATTATTTTACTTTTAATTTTCTCTCTGTTTTCTTCACACTTCTTGTCTTCCATAAAATGCCTGCTACTGACAGGACCTGCCTTCTGTGCTGTTCTAATAAGAGTCTGTTGTCCTCTGAATGACAAATTGTAGGTTCAGATTTCCCCAGCTGGATAACTGGGTGGTGATTATCTTCTTATCATAGAGGATCCAGGAAATCCATGAATGGAAATGGTTATAGTATAGGCTTTACAGGAGGTTTACACCTTTTTGAACTGATAACGGGATAAAAATCAGGTTAATTTGGAATAACTCAAATGGCACTAGTTGTCCATGTTCAGACAACTAAGGTAAGATGAAGGTTAGGAGATGATTCAGCTCTAGATGTAGGTTCTTAGTGGTGAAAGTTTGCAGGCTGGACTTAAGTTGAGCCTCTACTTCTAGAGAGATGAACATGAACCTCAGCTCTTAGAGAGCTTAATTTCGAGAAGCTATGTAACTTGTGCAGAAGAGTAAAAGATAAAGTCTTCACAACCAGAAGCATGGCAAGGCAGTGGTTAGGTGGACTTGTGTGTTGTCAAATAGGTCAGATTTGTTATCCTAAGGGAAGGGCTTGCAATCAGAGAGATCAATTTAGGGCTACTATTGTGAACCTGAGTAATGACATGGCATTACCATGGATATGGAAATGTAAACCTAAATCCTGTGGAGAGCTGTAGGTACCTCTATACCATAATGTTGTTTCCCTCATGTCTTCAACACAGCTGCAGTTGGTTCAATTGCCACTTCTGCTCTTACAAGGTAATCTGACAAATCCTACGATGCACTGGGGAACCAGGTGAGCTACCTTCATGACATGAAATTACATGACATAGAGTCTCACAATCATTCTCAGGTGGGATTTACTATAGCACAGAACCTCATTTCTCTAGGAGATTAACTTAATTGCTGTAATGAAATGCCTGTACCACACCAGGGGAAATAGTATTAATATAATGGATGTCTTCCTGTTGAATATAGAATAATGATTGTTGCAACATATCATCTAACACTTATCAAACCTGAACAAAATGGGTTTGCAATTTTTTTTCCTATTGTTTTATTGGTAAAGCCAGCATGAATTCTTCAGTTTGTCTCAGTCGCAGAAATTGAAGGAAGACAATATGATGGGAAAAATTAGAGTTCAGTTTTGGTTCATGGTGGGAGCTGAAATCTAAAGCAATAGACATTAAAAAGCACTGGTATCTTGCAGAGATGAATTACATGTGATTAGTGGGACAAAGCCTTTAATAATCCATTTTATGTGTTCTTTCTTCCACTATAGAGGTATAGTATGTTTTGTTGATGCATAGTAAAAGCACACAGGTACTTATTTCCACAAAAATGAAGTTCTTATGTGTGTGCATTTATATTGTATGCATAAGCTTGGGGATGAGGGGCTCTAAAGCTGCCCAACAGAAAAGGCCCTGGGGGTGCTGGCAGACAGCTGGCTTCATAGGAGCCAGCAGTGTGCCCAAGTAGGCAAGACCAACAGGATCCTGGCCTGGGACAGGAATAGCATGGTCAGCAGGAGAAGGGAAGTTCTTGTGCCCTTGTACTTGGCCCTTATCTTGAGTACTGTGTTCAGTTCTGGGCCTCTCGTCATAGGAAAGACACGGAGATCCTGGAATGGTTCCAGAGGAGAGCTACCAAGCTCCTGAGAGGTTTAGAGAACAAGTTGTATGAGGAGAAGCTGAGGGAGCTGAGCAGGTTTAGTCTGGAGAAGAGGAGCCNTGTTCATTTGTGTTTCTCAATCTCTGAGATATTTAGGGTTTTTTTTTGGTGTGGGAATGGTTGGACTCGGGGATCTAGTAGGCCCTTTCCAACCAGGATTATTCCATAATTCTGTGCTTACATCTCACCACATTCTTTATGTATTGACTACACTTTATGATATAAATGTGTATTTTTGTGTTACACAACAGAAAGATATGATGCCTCTTGGCTGTGTATTTGTAACATATAATGTTTAGGTTGATGGCTTGACCTTATAGGACTACAGACTAGGTAATGTAATAACATTAGAACCCCTCTTGAAAGGCTTATGGACTCTATAGTCAAGGCAGATAAAGAAAAATGGTCATAAGCTTATAAGGATTGTTAAAGGAAAAATAAAAGAAACAGTGTGCAGTGTTTCTTTACTTACTTTTTCACATGGTTACCTCAACACCCAATCTCCTTTGTCTTGCTGCCTCACCAAGTCTGCTGCATGGCCTTGATTTATGACAAGTTCTCTCTTGTTTCATTTCCAGTCATGGGGAAACACTGCCTCTTTTTGAACATAGAGTTTTCTGAAAAAGTTAAAAATAAGCAACTTATTGTATTTGCTTTACACAAAGTTCCCAGCTTTTTCTACCTCCTAACCAAACAAATTTCTCTCCTACCCATTGCAGGACTCTTACATGCAACTGCTGGGTTTTATAGCTATGATCTTTTCCACACAATATTATTTATTCTGAACAAATGATGACTCTACAAACCACATGATCCCAGTATATTTCACTATAAAATAGATTTATTAAATGCAGACTGCCCTCTTTTCATTACCAGATATTTAGCCTGTGAAACAGTCCTTGAAAGGGAAGAGAAAACATATGACAACTAGTAATTTGCAAGAGCTGGATCTGCTTCAGTGCACAATGGCATTACCTGTAATGGTCTCAAAGTCCAATAGTGAGCTCATAGGTCAGACAATACCAGACCTTCTTCAAATAAGAGAATGCCTTTGTATTTCTGTAAAAGCCTGTGTGTCATCTTGCTCAAATAGGTAGAGAGAAGGCAGGAACACACAGAATGAGAAACCTGTGGAAAAATACAATGGAAGGAAAGAAATAAGTTAAGTCTCTCTGGACCTAACTAATTATGAAGAGAAAAAGACTGATGACTCCAGTTTAAGTAAATCATTAGTAATTTTCAGTGCTAAAAGAAATAGCTGAGTTCACAGAGATGTGATAAAGATTTAAGATCATAAGTGTCTAAGTGCAACGTAGAGTATAGTGGAAAACACTCTTAAAAGGCAAGTGCAGTGACAAAAACTCCCTGTTGCATTTGATAATAAATGGGATTCCTCTGCGTTAACCTTTCCCCTGCAGATTTCAGGGAAATGGCAAGGATTTTTTTTCAGAAAACTTGGGTATGCAGGGATAGGAACTGGAAGAATTTTAGTTAGAATTCTCTGCAATATTTCATTATATCCTTGTCCTAACTTGCAGAATAATTTAAACTTCACCATGCAGATATTTTGTATATGTAATGAAAAAGGGCAAAGGCCCTTCACCAGAATGACTAGGAAAAGATGAAGCTGGTAGAATGAACATGTGGCTCTTCTAATGCAAATGCACCTGGTATAGATTTATTCATTCCATATTCCTTTATTAGCACAGTAACTACAATTATAGAAGCATGATTATAAGAAACACAGTCATTGTTAATAAATTAATCATAGAGGAAATGTAAACATCGATAAATGGAAATATGTCATCCCTCTACAAAGGCAGGTAGATTGAAACCTAGTTTCCATCACATTTGCAGCACTTCTTGCAACCATCTGAAAGCTAAACTGTGCAGTGCTGTAAATGGATGACTCCAAAACCAAAACATTAACAGAGAACTAAAGAACTCACTCTCTTTGTTCTATTTCAAATATTTTTATGCATTGCTTCTTGTGATTTTTTTCCCATTTAGTCAAGAATTTTCTATGTTTTATGAAGTTGGTCACCAGAGTCCAAATGGGGTATTTGCATGACAGAATAGTATAACAATTTGCAAATCAAAATTGATCACTGAGAAAAGTTACTTCATATGGATTGTATGTTAATTTTCCAGAGCACTCTTGGACAACTTTGAAGGAAAACAAACAAACTAACATAAAAATACCCAACATTTTGCATATTTGTATAGATATGTTTCTCACCAGACATATTAACTTCCTATCTCTCTAGCATGGAGCATATGACAACAAGTATTTCCATCTTCAGACAGAAAGGGCAGTATTTGAACAGCTTACATCTCCAGACTATTGCCTTGTAATTTTATAAGTCTTGATTCAAACGTGCACATTCATTTCATAGAATCATAGAATGGCTTGGGTTGGAAGGCACCTTATAGATCAACTGGTTCCAACTGTCCCTATGGCAGGGACATCTTTTGCTAGACCAAGTGACCCACAGCCCCATCCAGTATCACCTTGAACATTTCCAGGGAGGCAGCACTCACCACTTGGCTGGACAACTTGTTTGAGTGCTTCAACACCCTCATAGTGGGGGATTTCAGCCTCATTGATTGTGTGATTGCTTCCTAAGATCTAATATAAATCTATCCTCTGTGGTTAGTTTGAAATGGTTAGTTTGAAACCATTTCTCCCTTGTCCTTTCACTAGCGTCCCTTGTAGAAAGTTCCTGGCTTGCTTTCCTGGAGGCCTCCTTCAGGCAGTGGAAAGCTACTATAAGGTCCCCTCCTAGTCTTGTCTTCCAAAGGCTGAAGAACCTCAAATCCCTCAGGCTGTCTTCTTAGGTGAAGTGCTCCAGCCCTCTGAACTTCCCTGTGGCCCTGATCTAGACTTGATCCTTCTTGTATGAGGAATCTCATAAGAGTGGAGTAGAGGGTTAGAATCACCTCCCTTGACCTGCTGCTGATGCTTCCTTTGATACAGCCCAGGATATGGTTGGTCTTCTGACTGCACTCGCACATTGCCAGCTCATGCTTAAATTTATCTGTAAGCATCTGCCTTCATCTCATTAAGCACATGTTTAAGGCTTTTCTTGTAAAGGAATGCTTTCCGGAAAAGAGATCTTGAGTGATGCTATTCTCTGCTTCTCACATGGAATTTAGTCAATAAGTCTTGCAAGCTACAATTTAGAAACAAAAATTTCTTACTTTTAAATTAGCTTGCTACATCTGGTGAATTTTCTCTCTGTTTTTTTAAGAGATGAAAGGAATTTGTGATATTTGCAGTCATATGTGTCAAGAAAGGAATGATGCACAGAGAGACCTTGTCGGGCTTGAGGAGTGGGTTTGTATGAGCCTCATGAAGTTCAACAAGGCATTGCAACGTCCAGCACCTGAGTCAGGACAATACCCTATACCAGTATAGGTTTAGGCATAAACAGATTGAGATTAGCCCTACAATGAGTGACCTGAGTATAATGATAGATAAAAATAGGACATGATCTTACAAAGTACCCCAAAAGCTGAGTATATTATGAGTTGCATAGAAAGGAGCACGGCCCTCTGTTCTATGAGATCTCTCTATCTTCCATACATTCCAAAAGCCTTTGTGACTGTTTCCTCTCTGCTCTATTTGCACATGCAATACCTTTAAGTCCCACAAAACAGCAAGGGTTAGTGATTCTGAGACTTAACCCACCTGCTTACAAAATTCTTCATCTCTCTTTCTTTATCTTGGTTGGGTGGCCTGTAACAGATCCCCACCGTGATGTCTGCCTTGTGGGCTTTCCCTCTATTCTCATCCATAAACCTTCAAGCCTATCATCACCATCATCATCATGCTCAAGACAGTCAAGACATTCCCTAATGTACATGGCCACACCAACTCTTCTTCTGGACTTATCCCCTCTGAAGAGCTTATAGCTGTCCAACTTCAATTAGTACTTAAATATACTAATTCTTTTACTTCCCTACAGTCAACAACATACTGTGTAGTGAAAGTAACATAATCTTCTAAAACCAGCTCTCCTTTATGAAACCGTAACACATTAAAATAACATTACTGCAAGCCCCATAACACTGTAAAATATGTAAAACATCTGGATGATTAACAGCAATGGTGCCTGAGTATATGAACGTACTTCCAGGATAGTCAGGATGAACGTGATTGAATCATAAAGGTCGAACACAAATGGAGCCCTAATCCTTATTTCACAAATCATACTTCAACACCCCCACCCATTTATTTACTTGTACTGTCAATAATCAGGCTTAGTGTTTTATCACTCTACTGCATTCCCTTTCGAGTCAATTGCTGTGAATTACTATCTCATCAGGTAGTATGATACCTGATAGTGCACACATGCTTTATCAATAGAGAGTGAGGTCACTCAAAAGCCAAACTCTGCTCTGCATAATCTCTGCAGTTGGCAGTCTCAGATCACTTAAGTGAGCTAGTGATCTGTGTGGAGCTTTCCCTCTCTTACATACATAGTAATATTTGAAGTTCTCTGATTTTCTGGAAAAATTGATTTGAGGTTTGGCTCTGGTCCAGTATGTCTGCCAGAAATACAATATGTGAAGATCATAGAATCATTAGGGATTGGAAGGGACTTCATCTAGTCCAATCCCCATGCCACAGCAGGATCACTTAGACCAAATATCACAGGAACACATCCAGGTGAGTCTTGAATATCTCCAGAGAAGGAGACTCCACACCTGCCCTGGGCAACAAGTTCCAATGCTCCATTACCCTAACTAGGAAGAAGTTCCTTCTGACATGTACAGGAAGCCTCCTCTGTTCCAGCTGGCACCCATTGCCCCTTGTCCTATCACCAGATGACCTTGAGAAGAGCCTGGCTCAAACGATCACACTGAGATTGCATTTGTGAGCTTTTTCAAACAGTGCTGATCCTGAGCTGATGTTGGCATGTTTGCTGTTTCTAAAGAGCTTTGGTCCTAAACTTTTTGTTCCTTGTGAAGACTGTAAGTGAAAAAAATATATATAACAAAGTTCAGAAAGTTAATTCCTTCTAAAAGGGCGATTGCAAGGCTGAGTTTTCTGTTTTATCTTCTGTAAAAATGATTAGAAAAGTCTGTTAGGGGAGCCATTAGAGAAACAAGAGCTACAGGACATTTATTCTGCAAAAAAACCCAGACCATTATCACTTACGTGGACTTTGTTGGTTCTTTGTAACCTGTTGTTGGTTTTGCATCTATGAAGCACCAGATGTAGAGAAAGAAATAATTACCTGTATTGATGACATCATTTGATCACTTGTATGTTTCATTTCATTTGAAAATCATTTATAAAAGGTTAATAAGTAACATAAATGTGTGGGGATGAGTTTCAGGAGGATGGAGCCAGGCTCTTCTCAAGGTCATCTGGTGCTAGGACAAGGGGCAGTGGGTCCAAGCTGGAAGAGAGGGGGTTTTATATCAATATCAGCAGGAACTTCTTCCCAGTGAGGGTAACAGAGCACTGGAGCAGACTGTCCAGGGGGTTGTGGAGTCTCCTTCTCTGGAGATGTTCAAAACCTGCCTTGCTATGTTCTTGTGTGATTTGGTCTAGGTGATCCTGCTGTGGCAGGGGGATTGGAATGGATGATCTTTCAAAGTCCCTTCTGATCCCTAATGATTCTATGATTCTATATGCACAGACTTACTTTCTGACATTTGAGCATTTTATGTGTAAATCAACTCTCTTCACTGTAGTGTTGGAACATCTCCATGTACGCTGGATAGAAACAGAAGACTTCATGAAATTTGCTGATGCCCTGATCCTGCTAGGTTCTTGCATCTTAAAGTACCATTTTATACTGAGTCAGAAGCATGTTTTTGCTGCGTGTGAAATTAATTTTATAATTTAGGGTTATTTGTCTGTTGGAAGATGAAGTAAAAATTACTTATTGATGTAAACATTTTCAATAATTTCTTAATCACTGGCTGCAAGGGTGTAATAAACGTACCTGCTGCACCATATATTTCTGAGCCAGGTCAAATGCTTTGACAACTCAGGAAAGGCTGACAGATATGAGACTGAGCTGATACCACATAAATGCTTTAGATACTTATAAGGGAGAGTGTGAGGATGATGGAACCAGGCACTTTTTAGTTCTGTCCAGCAATATGAATGGGGAAATGGGCACAAAATGGAACATAAGAGATTCAGTTTGAAAACTTTTGCAATGAAGGTAATGGAGCAGTTGGACAGGCTGCCCAGAGAAGTTGTGAAGTCTCTGATTCTGGAGACATTCAAAACCTTCATGAACATGTTCTTGTGTTATTTAATGTAGGAGAACGTGCTCTATCAGTGGGGCTGGACTAGGTGATCTTCAGAGGTCCCTTCCAACCCCTACCATTCTATGATTCTATGATACTGCATACTGGGTATGCAGTACCACCTTCATCTATTAATTTCTACAAAAATTAAGCTTACATGCATGGTTTTCTACCTGAATGTCACCTGCAGATATCCTTACTGATGATCTTGCTCAGTCCATAATTATGGATTTCTACAGACTAGGATTTAAGGAATTTTCTATAAAGCAGTGTGTGATGTCAAGTGTCCATCATTAACCATTTTTTGATAAATTTATTTAATTGCTGGGAGCTTAATTAATACAAGCCTTGCTGTATCAAGTTTATTTGACAATCTTTTTTGCCTAATTTTATCTAAAAGCAATATAAACCAACTAATTCTGCAGTTAAGATATTTCCCTCTACATTTAAAGCAGACTTAAATTCTAGTTAGAGCAACATTGAAAGAGCAAATTCACTTCCAATCAGGATGTTGTAAAGTTAGATTCTTTAGTTTAGAACAGACTGTAATGAATTCATTCAAACCAGTGATTATATGCCCAGCTAGTTATAACTTACACAACATAAAACTTAGAGTTTATTGAGAAGTTGTAGGCTTAAAACAATTCAGAGTTGGGTACAATATTATGTTCATATTTACAGAAGTAAATCATAGAATCATAGAATCATTAGGGATTGAAGGG
>VZRI01000598.1:50194-69453 GCA_013397515.1 Upupa epops
TAATAATAATAGTAATAATAATGGTAGTAATAATAATAATAATAATAATAATGTTTGTAATAATCCAGAAAAATTTTAACCATCCCTCACCATTATTCAGTTGGGGTTTTTTTGTTATTACTGAAGACTTCAGTAGTCACCAAGCACCTGGGAAATGGGAGACCACTTCATTCCCTTGACGCCTGACAATGGACAACTAAAATTTTCTAGAAATTGTTATTGTGTGATGTGTTGATGACGTTAATGTTTTCATTTTTCTATGAAAAAAATGTTTTAGATGGAAAAATAACGTATGTTTATGTTGCTATAAACCAGGCAGGATCTGCAGAATAGCTGACAATGTTGGTACAGAAAATAGACACTTTGCTTTTCCTAACTTTCTCAGCCCAGCTATACTACTTTCCATTACATTAACATAGCTTTCATGTTTAATATCCTTGTGGGGGAGGCTGAGTGAAAAGAAGGAAAAATTGCCCATGCTTAATAATATTAGCATTTAAGTTGTCCCACTAGACTGTAAAATTTGCACCTCATTAAAGCAAAGACTGTGCTTGAAGGACAGATTGCAAAGAGATAGGCATAGGAGAAACAAGGAACATACCTTACTGAGGGAAATGGGGTAAGGCAGCTGAATTTTGCTCTTTAGAGTCTGAATTTTGAATAAATATTTGTGTAGTTTATTCACATCATGCAAAGAAAGAATGAAAAAGAGCCTAAAACCTCATAAAAAATCTTTGACCTAAAACCTTATTAAATGTACAACTTTGGTAAGAAGAAATTACCTCAAGTTGTCCCAGAAGGGGTTAGATTGGACATTAGGAATAATTTCCTCACTGAAAAGTTGGTGAGCTATTGGAAATAGTGGTCAGCTATTGGAACAGACTGTTCAGGAAGGTGGTGGAGTCATTGTGCAGATCTGACACTTGAAAACATGGTTTAGTGGCCATGGTGGCACTGGGTTGATGGTTGGATTGTACAATCTTGGAGGTCTCTTCCAAACTCAATGGTTCTATGATTGTACAACACAACAGTATTTAGCTTCCTTGTCAGTAGAGTTTTGGAGTGATGGCTTTGAGTATGGTGTAATTAATATAGAATCATAGAATCATTAGGGATCTGGGGGATCCTTGAAATATCATCTGGTCCAATCCCCCTGCCACAGCAGGATCACCTAGACCAAGTCGAACAGGAACAGATCCAGGCAGGTCTTGAATATCTCCAGAGAAGGAGACTCCACAAAACCCCTGGGCAGCCTGTTCCAATGCTCCGTTACCCTCCCTGGGGAGAAGTTCCTGCTGATATTGATATGGAACCTCCTCAGTATATTTATTAAAAGTTTGAGGGTTCTGTTCAGAGATTAATACAATAAAGAAGATGTTATTTAACTGAAGCCACTTAAATTCTCTGTGTTAAACTATCTACATGCTTTTATGGGTGCTCCTTCTAAAAAACCTCACAGCCGTAAATATTTCCACAGACAACTGTAGGCAATCAACATCTGAAAGTCTGAAAATTTCTACTGGAATATCTAAATACATAGTTTGAACTTAAACCATGAATAAATAAATGGATTGAGTTTGGTTTTCTTTAGATGTGTACTTGATTTTCTTACCCAGTACATAGACATATTAGATGTCCTGCAGTATTGGACAGAATCAAGCCTTGCCCTCATGAAATGGCCAAAAATGCCAACAGGCAACACATTCTTTGTGTAACCAATTAAAAAAAACCACCTTGGTGTCTTCCAGTAAAACCAGTTAAGATATTTACAGTGTCTATTATTGAATTCATATTTGTGCCTGAGATAGGCACAGACTCATGAGCAGTGGTCACTTCAGGCAAAGTCTCACTAATGTGTAGGCTGTCTGCACATCACTGTGCCTGTATCAGATTGTCTTCTCCTTTCTCTATTTGTTCAGTAAACATGAGCACGAGTGATTTGGATCACTAATGCATCATCCCTGATATAACCGTTGCATCAGTTCATTCCCCTAAATGACCTGAGTTTTTGACTTCCTGCTAACCATACTATGAATTTATCTATCTTTTACACCCTATTTTGCAGGAAAGGGACAGGAGAATGGAGAACCAGCTGGCATCTCGTCTTTCTATTCAAACAGGCAGAATGTAGATAAATACTTAGCAGTTAATGCTACTTCTAACCCTGAGACATGGTTTAAGGCCAAGTTTTTATGCACTGACTGTGCTGTTTCAGAAAAGCTTACCTCCTGGAAGCCACTTGGTGTTTGCTGGAGAGGCTAAATAAACACAGTCTGTATGATTTGGCTCCCCAGTCTAAATGATCTCTTTTGGATGCTTTAAGTACTCGACCAATCCAGCGTTTTTTAAATAAAATAAACATGGCAGTGTGGGCTGTGTTTGGGCAGAGAAAGTGTCCACTTCAGAATGAAATTCTTGGAAAATCATAACTGAAAGAAGCCTTGGTCCTGTGTCATTTCTCAATCTCGTGGTGGCTATTTGAGAAAAGCAGCTGTTTGCAGACTCTCCTGTGACACCGCTAGAAGAGAATGCATGAAGTCCATAAACAGGAAAGACAATCTGGGGTTTTGCTATAAAAGATACCACGAGGAATTGATTTAATTATTTTCATTGATGAAGGGGGTAATATTTCTTTATTTTTTTTCTGAGTTCACAGAGAGAAGACAGGAAGAATACTTATGCTTCTCCTATTCTGGAAAGTTGAGGACAATGTTCTCAGGTTCTTTTATCATGATTGTATCGTGTTACCTAGCCGAGTGCCCTACAGATGACCAGTATTTAAACTAGCTAACTGTGTTTCCACCAGGTAATAATGGGAAGCTGGCACTGAGTGAGGGATGTAGCCGTAATGCAGATAAGTAGACTGTGAGGAAAATCCTTGCTGGTCTTTCTCGCTGGTCTGCACTGACTAATTTTGGTTGGGAATATTTCTAGCCAGTTCAGAGCTAGCTCTAATAAAGTAGCTCTTGTATCCCTTTGAATCATCCCTGCAGTTCAGTTTTCGCAGCAACACAGGATTGGCCAGCATGCTGGTTTAAAACAGAATATATACAAGAGTTCTGAAATACATGACTTTATTTTCAATTGTTACTTACTGAAAATCACAAGGGATCAAACAATGCCTCGTTACAGTGAAAGGACTCCATGTGATCATAAAACCACAGGAAATGGTCTTAATTTATGCCATGAGAGATTCAAATTTGGTATTAGAAAGAATTGCCTTAACAACAGGGTTATTTATTGGATATTGGAACAGAGGAAGTGGTGGAGTCAGTCTCTGGAGGTATTTAGAGACATGTAGCTGTAGCACTGAGGGACATGATTTAGCCTGGTCCCTTCAATGCTGGGTTAATGATTGGCCTTGATGATCTTAAAGGTCTCTTCCAACCAAAATGATTCTGTGATTCTATGAATTGATGTTACTGTAATTATATAGCATATATTTCACATTACTAGCATAATGCATGGACCTCTCATACTATCTTTCATAACTGTTTTGGTAAACTAGACACTTGCTAAGAAGATGTCAAATAAGAATGCATAAACTTTGGATGAAAATGCTCTTAACTTGTTGAAAATGACAGAACTGTGTTTTAACTTTGTAGGACATGACCCTTGGATAACTGAATAATCTATTTGCTTTTGGTTGCAATTAATACCAGAAGAAAAGACAACAGAAGCATTTTCTCTCAAGATATGGAATACTAGTAAAGCAAAAAGGTTATCTCAGTTGTTCGTAAACATGGCACATGCATGTTCCCTCATTTACTAAAATAAATAAGTTGGAAAAGAAATAAGGCATTCAAATTACCTGCTTGGTGACTGTTCTTTTGCCTGAAATGATAGACACAGAAATTTGGGGGGAGTAATGGACTCCCTTCTCAAGAGATGATATGAAATGGCATGAAACTAGTTCCCTTTGTTTATATGCAATCTATCTGGTAGTAACACAGATCTGACAACAAAGGAAAATGTATTATGAAAAGTATACTTAGTATAGTTTCCCTCTTGGCTTTCTAGCAACTGATTTTGATAAATCAATATTCACTACTATAGGAAATCCTTTGCCATGCATTACTGTCTTTGGAGAAAATCCAACATTTATTGGGATTGGATGAGAATAGAGAGCTAGTTGTGTGTCAGACCTCAAAGGGTTGTTATCAATGGTGCAGGGTTAAGTTGGAGATCTGTGACAAGTGGTGCTTCCCAGGGGTCATTACTTGATCTGGTCTTGTTCTGCATATTCATCAGTGATTTCAATAAGGGGACAGAGTGCACCCTCATTAAGTTTGCTGAAGATACATAGCTGGAAAGATTGGCTGATGCACCAGATGCCTCTGATACTATTCACCTTGACCTGGACAGGCCAGAGAGTTGGGTAAAGAAGAACCCAATAAGGTTCAGCAAGCAGTTCTGCACCCAGAGAGGAACACCTCATGCATCAGGATAGGTTAGGGGTAGACCGTTGGAAAGAAAGATCTTGGAGTCCTGGTTGACAGTGAGCTGACCATGAGCAATGGTACCCCAGGGTACATTAAAAAGGCAGTGGAGGAGTGGCCAGGAGGTCTAGAGAGGTCATCCCCCCCTCCACTCTTCCCTGGTAAGGCCACTGCTCGGAGTATCGTGTCCAGTTCTGGGCTACCCAGTTCAAGAGAGAGAACTACTGGAGAAAGTCCAATACAGTGCAATAAAGATGACTGGGGGGTCTGAAGCATCTTTTTTATGAGGCAAGTTTGAGAGAGCTGGGACTGTTTAGCCTTGAGAAAAAAAGACTGAGAGGAAACCTTATCCATGCCAATAAATATCTAAAGGTTGGCTGTAAGGAGGGTTGTGCTAGACTGTGTTCAGAGATTGACATAGGCTTACTTCTCAAGTTTCTTGAGCAAGCTCTTTGCTCCTTAAACAGAACTGTACATCCTCTAACGACCTGCACATTATTAAATAAGCTTCCTTAAATACACCAATTACCTTAAACTTATCTGCAAGCTTACTATGCTATGTCTTTTTTTTTTCATTTGCTAATAGGTTGTCTTACTCCTGGACTTCTGATCTCTGTATATTCAAGCACCCTCTTCTTCAAATCCATGGGTGTCTTCAACACAAGAAATGAGAGACTACACTCACTGGTTGGTTAGTTTCATAATTATTCAAAACCTCAGACTTTATCATTATCACCATCTTTGCTGACAAGAGTTAATTTCTGAAAACAAATTGCCATTAGGAAAGGTTGCATTTGGAAGGGATTATCCAGCTCTTTGTTCTTTTAGCACGTTTTGTCGTGGTTGATGTATCACTTTAGAATGATTTGCCTTAGAATTCTCAGGAGAAGAAATCCTCCCCCCCACAGCTGATCGCTGTATAGGTGGTCCTTTCATGAATTTTTATTTGATACATTTTCCATTTTCCCATCATGTTCTTGCTGTGTGAAGAGAAAGGCTTTTACAGCTCAGATAAAAGTTTCAATGACAAGTACAAAAGACTAACCCAAAGAAAAAATCCTGCGTATAACTATCCAGAGAAACCCCTTGTAGCAGAAATGTCCGTAGTGATGTCAGCTTCAAAACATCCTCCATTCTGATGAGAGGAAAAAGCCAATTAGACAAGTTATCCCAAAGCAATGTCAAAAGCCTACAAATTACAGTAGCTAGAAAACCCAGTCCCAACAGACTTCTGCAAACATGTAAATTAATGTCATTGAAAAGCAATGTAATCAGGTCTCATTTATCATTCTGCTATTATAATATCTGCTGAGACCTGACAGCAATCTATGCTCATCATAGGCAGTTTATTTAAAGAGGTAACAACTGCTGCTCAAGCAGCTCTGAAAACAGCAGTTTTAATTGCCCAAAAGTAAGCAAGGACACTGAAATTCAAAAAGTGACCTATTGCACTGTTTGCTCAGGCTAAACTATAATCAACTGCATTTATTTCAGAGGTGTGTGGAATAGAATAAAGAGCAAGGAGCTTTGCTTTTCCAGAATTACAACAGGTTTTAAATCTCTTCTGAATCTAACTTAATACAAGAAACACCTGCAAATGCACGAATACTGTGCTTCAAATATTTTTGAGGCTAGAGATAATAACTGAAAGACGACTCTGGACTTCAGCGTGGGCACACTCCTGCACTGGTTTTAGCGCAGTGCTAAACCATTACTTCAAAGTGCGGCCAACAATTACGCCCTTTCTGAACCATTCATGGTAGATAAAGAGGTAATGGTTGAGCCTTTTGGTTGCATCAATCTCTAAATCCTAGGGGCTCTCCAAGCATCAAAAAATATTGTTTCAACAGTATTCTGAAATAACTGCTGGAAGAAAAGCCTGAACTGTCTGAATGGATTCAAAAAGACTGAGCTGTCAGAATCTTTACTGTGTTTTTCTGCTAATTCCCCACTTCCCTGTGTGTAACTTTCAAAACCAGACAAGACTCTCTTACTGCAAGTCTCTGTCAGTGAAGAGCATGGAGTAAAGCAGAGGAGAAATGAGAATGAATAATGTTAGCTTTCACTCCAGTAGACTTTACTTTCTTACTGGTAAACAAAGCAAAACCAATCTCATCTTTGCCTTCGGAAATTATTTCTCCTTACCAAGCATTTGGATCTGCATGTTTTTCTTCTGTGGAAATTGTTGGTAGCAGAGATATGTGGCTTAACTTTCAGAGCTCTGTCAGATAAGCACTCAATGTAGCTCATTCACACTTCTTACAGAGATTTCCACACTGCATGCATAGGTAACCATGCCCAAGCCTCTGTTTCTACAGTTTGCTGAGTGGCATGTTAAAGAAAACCCATTTTCACTGATAAATTGAATACCAGATCAGAAACTGAAATAGCTGATGTGCCAGGGCAGAGAGCAGTAGGGAAGGCAGCTGGGAGCAATTCCAATTGGCAAACCTGGATTTACCAGAGATATTTTTGAGAATTTTGATCAAATATATAATTAGTACTTTACTCATGACTAAATACATTTATATGTATGCACCTTAAGATAAGATCTCGTCAGAGGTGTGAGAAAGAGGTTAACAATGTTTTATATAAACAAAGCGTTGTCATTTTAATTTCTAAAAGCTGGATACTGCAAACACAAAGGTTCAGGTTTCTGAAGAGATTTCTTATAAAGACAGCTATGACATCTGGGATTCATCTCATGCTGCTGTTTTAGAGCAAATCTGCTGGAAATCCTTTTTATTTCTAGAGAATCGTTTGGTCTGATTTAATTGAGGGTTGGCACAAGGTAAACTGGGGGTCATACCAGGGATTCCAACTTTTCCTATTTAAAAACCATACTTGAGTATTTGATATTCAATGTGTTTCTTACTGTTGCTTTCCCAGGATTATTTCATTGGAGCTTTATGCCTTGGCACAAATATTCTCTGAGAACCGTGAAGAGATGGAACATATGCTTCCAAAAATACCTTAGAAATAGACAGAACATGTTAAGAGGCCATAATTACTCACAGCCAGAAATCTTTGCCTCTGGGGGAAATAGGCTTCCTGAATCTCATCCAGTGACAAATATTGACAAGCTCTGTGCCACACTGTGTTTTTCTGACACAGTTTTGTCTAGAAGGTAAAAACAGAGTAACATCAAATCGAGGACAGCTTGGATAATGTTGTGGTTTGGGAAGGAAAATCTTGCATTAAGTTCCTGGAAAATGAGAAGAAAATGCAATGAGCATCATCTTGTTGACAGCTCAGTCAGCCTGTCTCAGTGAGCCTGGTACTCACACATTGTGGGTGCAATTTGCATTGCATCTTGTGTGAGCAGAACAACAGGACCAAGGCTTACTGCATGGTGGACTTGGTCTGTCCCTCACCATCCTTTTACCTGCTCTTTGTTATCTTGCATGTCTGGTTGGTCTCCTTGAAAGTCATCCTGCTGGTCAGGACTCACATCTGGCAAGTACAGAGAGGAAAGGAGAGACAACATGGGTTGAGAAGGAGAAGCAAAGAGCCATAAGCAGTGTGTTAGGAAATTATTGTGACTTGGTACAAGAACAGAAAAACATTGGAGTTTTCCTTTGTTGAAAGCTATGAATGTCTGTCCCTTTATTATCAAAACATTTCAGCAGTGTTAGACTAAGTCTTGACGTCTCTTCATGGGTAGTTTTAGGCTGGACAAATTGCATATCGCTATTTCATTAACCGAACTAGACATACAGGGTAACTTTGAACAAGTCACTTCTTATTTCTGTGCCTGTCTTTTCTTGTTTGCCTTGTCTAGTCGGATTGCAACTTCTAGATATACCCACGTACACACGTATCTGGATTCCTCGCATTATCAGAGTGCAGCCCTCACTGGGATTTTTATAAAACAACCAAATACAAATAATTTCTGACACTTTATTTCCTAAACTTGTTCCCAGACCCAGGGTCTTTGGGTCTTTTTCCAGCTAATCCTTAATCATAGAACCGTAGATTATTTTGCATTGGAAGGGACCTTTAAAGTTCATCTGGTCCAATCCCCCTGCAGTGAGCCAAGACAAATTCATTTTACTTCTATTAAGCTACCAAGACTCCCAAGATTAGAGGTTTCTGATATTTTTTTTGAACTTTGTTCAGCAGAGATGGTCTTAGTTTTAACTTTGCTACTGCCAGGAGCCAGCATAATTTTACTCCACGTAGGTGGAGATCTCTAACTCAGAAAGAACTAGGTTTTTCTACCTACCCATATACCTGGCCATATGAAAACTGGCTGAAATCCACTGCCACTATCATGCTGCTAATATTGCTGGTATTGTATCAGATTCAACGAAAGACATCTAGATATGGCTGAATTAAACATCTTCCTCTTATGTAGGATTTTGCATTTTGCTTGTTGGGATAATCTCCTGGGATAAAATAATATGGGTTTAACGAACTCATAGTACATTCTTATTGAGTAAAAGCATGTTTATGAGCCACATATATAGAAATGGCTGTATTTTATTAAAAAAGTAATAACAGCAGATCCTGTGCAATTTGGAGGAGTTTCATTCTTGAGTCATATGCATTCAGTAAGGTGAGATGTAAAATACCTTTAAATATTTTATAATACTTGCCTGAAAATACATCTGAACCTGGTGCCTGTCTTAAGCTCAAAGATGGAATTTCATCTCTATTTCTAAGATGGAAATGACCGTATGTAGAGTCTATTTTCAGATGAGTATTTGTATGTGTGTATGCATTTGTGAGTGAGACAGAAGCTGACAGAGAAGCAAATTAAAGGCAATTATATACATGTCATGTACATACACATAATGTATATGTAGGTTAAGATGTATTCACTAGCACAGTTCTGATTAAAAATCTGAGGATCTGGAATATCAGTTCACGTTGATAACTATCAATTCTTTTCAGTCTGCATCTCCCTATATGAAACAGATGGTTTGGTGTTTTGTAGTGATATAGTAAGCATTCACTTGTCTCAAGCCAAATCTGCCATCGGCAAATTTGCTCCTGCTGTAAATTATAACTCAGTTGTCAAATTAAGAATGTGAGGTTATAAGAGACCTTGTAGCAACAAGCAATAATTTACCCATCCCTATGATTGTGTACTACTAATTTTTGTTGTGTCCTTCAGACAGATGTCTTTCCCATGCTGTGAGGTTAAGGAACATACTTCTCCCTGCTCCCATTTCTTCTTTGTCACTAAGTTGATTTACTCTTTCCTGGATTTATCTGTTCTCTAGGTGTGTTTGCTCAACCCCACTGAGAGTAACATCTTTCTGCCCTTGGAGTTAAGAAAAGCCGTTGAACTCCTACTTCACAAGAAAAAGAAGATAAATATATGATCTTGCAAAGACATACAAATGGTTCTAATATATTATCCTTTACCTTTCAAAGACTATTGCTTATTGCTCGGCATAAAAATGAGACACATCTCTTTTCTATGAACAGCTACTAAAATAAAAGAGTATAATAGGTACAGCATTGAAATAGCCTACAGCTGCAGATGGGAGAAAACAGTTACCTAGCTGTACCTTGTGGGAAAGAAAGGTTTGTGGCAATCTTTTACTCTGAAAATTTAAAGAAACAAATGTGGGATTTTAAAATGGTCGGTCTGTTAATTTCTTGCTAACTCCTTGTTTTCCCCATACTCAGTACAACTGCTCTGTTGTCAGTGAGATCCTGTATGGGTAAATGAGAAGACAATACTAAAATGATAAATTCTTACTGATAAACTGTGCAAACAGATGGAAACCATTTTGCATTTCTAAGGCTAGAATATTCTCTGTCTATGCAGAGGCATAAATTATGATTTACACATATAGTAAAAACCTCTTACAAACCCCTACTTTCAATGAGAATGAACATTTGATATTAGGGGATGATTTTTTAGAAGTTAAAAAAAGTGATGTCTGGGATTGAATACTTACAAATGGCAGTAACATCTCTGCAATGTGCTCTTCAGAAACTCAAAAGTCTGTCATGGATGTCCGTGTTTATGGTACCTGTTTTTATATCCACTGAGAAGCATCTAGTCTGAACTGAACTGACACTAGCCAAGAGAACATGATAAAAATGCATATTCTTTTCAAACTTACCTAGCAGCAAACACTACTTCACAAACACATTGTCATGGGTTTATTACAACAGTGTTAGAAGCTGATGTTGAATTTTTATTTCCACTATGACCTTTCACCCAGAATCCTCATTTCACTGTAACTAGTTCCTATTCCCCTATCAAACATGAGCAGCCTTGTCCCCGCTGTCTTGGGAGGCTGTTCATATTAAATCTCATTCCCAAAAGGCAGTGTGGTACGCTGATGTTAGTTTCTCTCTACCCTACTGTGTTAAACACCTACTCAGAAGATTGTATTCTCAGGCACCCATATGCTATATCACATGGAGTACTAATCCTCAGTTATGTACTATACAATCCCCCTGATTGTAAGCAGCAACAGAGCCACACATTACTTCAAAACCCCTGAAATAATTATGTCTCTTACAATGCGTGAAAGTCTCAGGGAACTCCAATTTTCACTGTGATGTGGCCTGTACAGTTTGCACATGGCTTGTACAGTTTTCTCCAGAGGGGGCTAATATTCCACACTGTGAATATGTTGTTACTCTACAACACGCCTCCAAAGTCATAGGTCGATGCCTGGCTTGTTTTAATGAGTAAACACACATAGCTTGCATAGTTACATATGGTAGAGAAACTTTCTGCTCCACAGGCAACGAAGGGGAGGTGCCTCACACTGCTAGCAACCTTTCCCACAGCCTTCACTCTCAAACACCTCCTGCTCCACGTATCATGTTCATATCTTTTCCTAGTCCAAAGATCCCATTTGTCCATTCTTCTTTCTCAAATCTGTATAGTTCCCCCATTCTTTCCTCAGCAATAAGTTTTGGAGAGATGTGATCTTTTATTGCTTTGTCAGCTGAATCACTTACGACACTTGAAAGCAGGAGCAAGAGCAATACATGGATGTGGCCTTCCATTCTAGTGCTTAGGTAACTGAGTGAGAAGATGCATTCTTAGTAATCAGTAAGAAGATTACCCTTTGCCTGTGGACTTGATGTTTCATGTTCAGTCTGGAAATGTCTTTCGGAGGCTTCATTTTTGTGTGGAGCACAGTACTTTTCAGCAGATGAGTGTGTATGGGTGACAGGATTGGGAGTACTCTTGGTTTGGGACCAAGGAAGGAAAAGTTTGCCTGAGTGGTGTCTGGTCCCTGAGGTATGCATTTCACTGACAGCTCTTGAACCCTAAGTACTTCAATGAAACAGGAGGCAGCACATATTCAGTAGCACAGACCCAGCATGGCATGCAGTTCTGCAGTATTCTCCTCATAGGTAATGCAGCAGGATGACAATACCATGGCAGTGTGGTTGAGTTTTATGAAAGCTCTACTTTGTTTTGTTGTATTTAAATTTTGCTCTTAACAAAGATATTGAGAAATTCATAAGAGTTTTCGTTTCTCCTTAAATGAGGCCACTGATTTTTCAAGGGAACTTTAATAGAAGATGTGCATTTCTACCTAAATTGAAGCTTATGCTATGTAAATATCTACCTTGAAAGTAATACTTGTCCATCTGTTATTATTACTATGGGAATAACATTTTAAAAGAAACCAAGAAAGACAAAAAACCAGATCTGTGAGTACCAGCCAGCTGAGAACTCAAATTTTGTTATGACTTAAATAGAGTAGGTATATTATATCATCAATTTACATAATCATAGAATGTCCCTTGGACAGGGCCTCTACAACCTTCCTGGGCAACCTGTTCCACTGTCTCCATACCCTCAGATTGAGTACTTTCTTCCTAAAATCAAATCTAACTCTTTTAGCTTGAAACCATTCCCCCTTGTCTTATCACTAGAGTTCCTTGTGTTAGTTAGTACATATCTTGGACACCTGGCATTCTGAGTTTAGGTATTGTTAAGGCTGAATAAAAGAATACTGCATTTCACTATTCATCTGGCAACAGTCTAGGACTACTGAATTCAGAGCAATATTTATCAGCAATTTCTTACATAGAAGTGCTATGTTTAGCTTGCTATGATTGAAAATAAGCTATTTATTTATTCATAGTATTAGAGTCGCTATTATTATTAGTTACCAACAAGATGTTAGGTAGGGAGAGGGAGTGTTAATTAAAATTAAATTTGAACTCCTTTTTTTGATGTCATTTGAAATACATGCCATACAAAACCCTACTTGTGTGAAGTGTTTTTTGCAGCGTGGAAGACAAACATAGCAGGTGGAATAGTATCTTAAAACCATGGGCATGGGAAAGAAACCACAGTAGCAGAGACTTTGAGTAGTAGTTGCAGCTTCTCGTCTAAATCAGACATGAATAATGCATTTGGTTTGTTACAACAGAGAAGGCAAGACCACTGAGCTGATGGACAAAACCATCTCCACACTGTGGGCTTACTTAATTAAGCATCCTCACAGGATAGAGTGGATGATGAGTTAAAATATTTCTGTCTTCCATTAGCAAGAGAGGAAATCTAGATGACCTCCTTGGGCTCAATTTTGGTTTTTAATGCTGAGTCTATGATTCAAACCCTTTTTATTTTTAAAGGAATTGTCTTAATTCTCTCAGTTATCCAGAATACAAAAATTTCAACATGTTTAAGCAGGAATTGCTGACAGGGACTTCAGGAAGACCTTTTAGAAGTTCAGATTTTATTTGCATTCAAAATTGAGGCATGGAAATACCCTCTCCTAAAAAGAGAAAGACATAGCACGGAAAACATCATTTTGCTTTCCAACCTTCTTTGCATGTTGACGATAAGTAGCAGTTTTAATGTGCTGATTGTGATCTCCACAGACTATAGACTGAAGCTGTGCAAAAAGCCTCCCTCTAACCTCACTGTAATGTCTTGCTTCCTATTACATGGAGTTATCCTTCTAAAGCTAATGCTAATGTCCATATGGGGGGAAAAATGTGTTTGAAGGCATCTGCCAAGAGAGTGAGTCTGTTTGCCTTTTTTTTAGGTGTTTCTAACTTCAGGGAATGGTCTGCAATTGTTAGAGGAACAGCAAAATGAATAGCCCTTGGCTGCTGAAGTACAGAATCTTTAGCCTTGGCTTTAGCAAGGAATATAAAATCGGATGTTGATTCCTAAGTAGCTCATTTCAGTTCAAATGTACTTACCACTGCGACAAGCTTAGACACTTGTGAAGTGTAATAATACAAAACAAACCTAAAGACCTTGGTATCTTCCAGAGGTAGGTGCCATACATCAAATATCTACTCATGTTGAGACCTTTCTGAAACACTGCTGCAACCATGATAACAATTAGAGACAAAAGATTCTCATTTTCCTCGCCTGTAGGAGCACTTTCCTTTTCTCCCTGCATTAAATATCACAGATTTATTCCCAGCACATAAGCAATGGACTGTCTCTTTTACTGCATCTAATCTTCTGAGAAGCTCATGTGATTTTCAGCTTTGTCCAAGCATTTTCTGAAAGAGTCTTATTTTGTCTTGATGGAAATGTAATTTCTTAGTTCACTAATACGACCATTCACTTTCACCATTTCTTCTTTAATTTTAAAGATTATGTCTTCTTCTGATCTCATTATTATTACACTTGTCATTCAAAATGAGAGGAGGAGGGAAAGAATCGGAATTATGACTCCCTGATGAATTCAATCTGTGCTTATGGAAATCAGGCATGTGATTTTCATTTTGAAGTGTCACCACAGCAAAAATAAAAGTCAATTCAAGAGCAATAAAATATGCAACTACAGAAGGCCAACACCATGGCAATTAGAAGACTATATTTTGATTGTTATCTACAGATACTCCTATTACACCTAAGAAACACAGTGACAGAAAAGCCACAGGGAAAGAAGACGAGAAAGAGGAAAAGAGAGAAAAACAAAGAAAGAAAGAAAGAGAGAAAGAGAGAAAGAGAGAAAGAGAGAAAGAGAGAAAGAGAGAAAGAGAGAAAGAGAGAAAGAGAGAAAGAGAGAAAGAGAGAAAGAGAGAAAGAGAGAAAGAGAGAAAGAGAGAAAGAGAGAAAGAGAGAAAGAGAGAAAGAGAGAAAGAGAGAAAGAGAGAAAGAGAGAAAGAGAGAAAGAGAGAAAGAGAGAAAGAGAGAAAGAGAGAAAGAGAGAAAGAGAGAAAGAGAGAAAGAGAGAAAGAGAGAAAGAGAGAAAGAGAGAAAGAGAGAAAGAGAGAAAGAGAGAAAGAGAGAAAGAGAGAAAGAGAGAAAGAGAGAAAGAGAGAAAGAGAGAAAGAGAGAAAGAGAGAAAGAGAGAAAGAGAGAAAGAAAGAAAGAAAGAAAGGAAGGAAGGAAGGGAGGAAGGAAGAAACAAGGAAGGAAGGAAAGAACAAAAAAAAGGAAAAAAGGAAGAAAGAGAAAAGAGAAAGAGAAAGAGAAAGAGAAAGGAAAGTAAGAGAGAAAGAAAAAGGAAAAAAAGAGAGAAAGAAAAAGTAAAGAAAGGAAGAAAACACCCACAAATAAATTCAAACCACCAAGAACAGGCACTTATTCCTTTTTGTTGTATTTTTCACACAATTGCTTATAATCTTCACTCCAAATTATACTATTTTCAAAGCATGAAATTTATGGATCCCAGGTGCACCAAAGAATAGGATTTTGCACCAAACGCAATACAATTAACTCTCCAAACAATAAGAATTTACAACATAGTAAGTCACATCCAGATGGACAGGTTAGTATCAGTCATCAGGAAAATTCAGAAAAACCTACATGTACTTTCCTTGTCTCCTGAGTTGTGAACTCCTGGTTCTTACCATGATATTTGAAGACCACAAGAAAAGTCTGTCAATAATCACAAAATCACAGACTCATTAGGGATCTTGAAAGATAGTCCAATCCAATCCCCCTGCCACAGCAGGATCACCTAGACCAAGTTGCACAGGAACACATCCAGGCAGGTCTGGAACGTCTCCAGAGAAGGAGACTCCACAACCTCCCTGGGCAGCCTGTTCCAGTGCTCTGTCATCAATCTGTTTAGCATCCTCCAGTGAGGTGAGAACTTTGCTTTCTGCCATACATAAATTCATTGAGAGAGAAGGGATTTATGGGTGTTTTAGCTTTCCAACCTTAGGATATTGCTCAGACACACAACCACACACACACATATACGCACATGAATATGACTAATTCAGCCACAGAACTATGGCACATATGTCCCAATACCTACATTCCTAAGGTCTTGTGCAGAGAGGAATTTAGGTATATAGGAATGTAGGAATCAAGACGATTTCTTCTTTGAATGGATGTTTCCAAATCATTAAATATAAAACATAACTTAAAAAAAAAGTTGCTGGAAGATATCTGCTTAGTGCTGTCAGAATAGAGGCCCAGTATAACAAGAATAGTCAATTTAATCTTCTACTTAGAAGGGAAGAAAGTCAACACTGGATCCAGCTTTATGAGTGGAGGTGCAGAGATCTCTTCTGACCCCAGTTCAGAAATAAATTCTAGATCAAGAATACTAGCAGTCATAGCTTGTTTGCTACTTGAGCCACAAAACTGTGTAATCTTTACATAGAATCATTGAGGATCAGAAGGGACCTCGAAAGCTCATTTCATCCAATCCCCCTGCCACAGCAGGATCATCTAGACCAAGTCGCACAGGAACACATCCAGGTGAGTCTTGAACATCTGTTACTACTTTTCTCTAGAAAAAAAAATAGTGCAGGTATCTAAATAGATCGCTTTCCCATAAACAAGGAAACATGCATAGTAGGACTAGGTATATAGAATCTTTAGAAAAGGATCACTGTACAGTGAGGCTTATGATAACACTTAATTTGAATTGTTCTTTTCTAGTTTACAATGTCAGTCAGTATCTGACTTTTATCTTGGCCCTGTTCACCTTTGGTACAATGACCTATATAATGACAGGGCTAATCAAGCCAGAAGCAGAATGCAAACTTGTATAGGACTGTGTGCCTCTCCATCACTTCACAAGGCCACTACAAAGATCTATGTGAGAGTGATTAGAACAATTGCATTACAAGTTCACATGAGAAAGACAGGCTACCAACAACACAAAAGACTTGGTTATACAGTTGATGATGATAGGCAAGACAAACATGGCAGGTCTAGCCATTGCCAGTCAACTGTTAGACAAGTAAAACTGATGATGGAGCATCTCTGGGCATGTACTGCAAGCTTATTTTTGCCTGCTTAATAAAGAAGGTTGTGTTCAAACTGGAAATGAGACCCAGCAATCTGAGGAAGTTTTTGGAAGAAACAGATGCCAGACAAAAAATACTTGGAGACGTCAACAATTATATATAATACTACATATTAACAACACCCTCCCTGTGTTACCATTGTGCTAGATATTGAAGTCAGAAGGATGTTATTTAAATTGCCTGTTGATTTTCTGCCTTACCTTCATCACACAAGAAGAAAATAGACTGCTCAGTTGCAGTCTTGTTTACAGGCTGTTACCTGAATTCAGGGAGACTGCAATCAGTAAGGAAAATATCTCACGTCTTCTCTTGTTTTGGAATGGCTTTTCATTTTTCTGTAAATAGCTGCAAGGTAGATATATCAAGAAGTAGCGTTCTGAAATCTCACAGCTACACAGGTACAAACTGCACCTTTGTAAACTTCTTGGTCTTGTTATGTTAACAAGGAATGCCAGTGTGTTGCATAATACACAAAATAGGAACTATCTCCCTATGTTCTTGGATTAGGGAATGAGCATTGCAGAGAATTAGCACAGGCTGCTTTAATCAATGAGTTCTTGTGGCCACGAAAGCCAACAGCATCCTGGGGGGGGACCAGAATGGGGGTGGTGAGGAGATCAAGACAGGTTCTTCTCCCGCTGTACTCTGCAAACTCTGGTGTTAGGGTGCACTGTCAGCAAGTTTGCTGATGACACAAAGCTGGGTGGTGTTGCTGACACCCCAGCAGACTGTGCTGCCGTTCAATGAGACCTGGACAGGCTGGAGAGCTGGGCAGAGAGAAACTTAATGAGATCCAACAAGGGTCAGTGTGGAGTCTGATATCTGGGCAAGAACAACCCCAGGGACCAGGATAGGTTAGGGACTCACCTGTTGGAGAGCAATGTAAGCAAAGAGACTTGAGGATCCTAGCGGACAGCAGGATGACTCTGAGACAACAATGTGCTCTTGTGGCCAAGANCTGCTGAACGGTGTCCAGTGAAGAGCAACGAAAATGATGAAGGAAGCAGAACAACTCCCTTATGAGGAAAGGCTGAGGGAGCTGGGTCTCTTGAGCTTGGAGGAGGCTGAGGGGTGACCTCATTCATGTCTATAATGTGAGGAGTGTGTGTCAGGAGGGTGGAGCCAGGCTCTTCTCAAGGTCATCTGGTGATAGGACAAGGAGTAGTGGGTGCCAGCTGGAACAGAGGAGGTTCCCTATAAATGTCAGAAAGAACTTCTTCTCAGTGAGGGTACCAGAGCACTGGAACAGGCTACCCAGGGGGGTTGTGGAGTCTCCTTTTCTGGAGACGTTCCAGACCAGCCTGGCTGTGTTCCTGTGTGACTTGGTCTAGGTGATCCTGCTGTGGCAGGGGGATTAGACTAGATGATCTTTTGAGATCCCATCCAATCCCTAATGATTCTATGATTCTGTGTGTAATGTTTAAAAGCATTTTTTTATCCAGTTTGAGTGCCTAATCACAGGAAAGGAGAAATCAAGTCATTGCTCTTCAATTCAGAAATTTTCATCTTAGAAAACAAAAAAAGAATCAGGCAGTGGTTTCTGTGTGGCTGTTCCACAGCACTGTATCTCTCATCTGGTTAGAAGCACAAGGACTACTTCAGAGAAAACGGAAAACCCAAGCATCTGGATCACTGCCCTGACATTTCACAGCCGACAGTCGAAGAAGAGCATGGGAATCAAAATGCCAGAACACGAGTACAAAGACCCAAAGCCTTTTTTAGGAAATTATGAGGAAAGTACTTAAACCTGTACTTGACCTCAGCAGAGTTTGAGTGTGGTTGACTGTAATTGATGCATGAGCATATTTAACAGGCATGCATTTTAAAGATACTCTTAACTAATATCACATCAGGGAAAGGAGTGACTCAGGTTCACGGAGTCACTTAGGTCAAATTAAGGGAAACTTATACCATAGGTTGCACAAAAACGGAGTTCCAACGTTAATAGATGCCCAACTCAAATAATAGAGGAGATGGAAAAGGGAAGGGAAAATGGGAAAAGGGAAGGAAAAGGGACCAAACTCAGGTAAACGCTACAGGATGCAACTGCAAAGTCTCAAGTGGTTTGGCTCTCCCTTGCTTTGCAGAACTTTGGGGTCTCTGGCAATCCTTCTGTCAGTTTTTCAGTGTAGGTGCAAGCTAAAGTGGAGTGATAACTACCCAGCGCTGAAAGAACCCACCTTTTAATTCCTTATTGCCAAAGGTGTTTGCTTCACCCCTAGTGGTATGGGGGACTTTGTTCTTGGCGACTTAAAAGAGCAACGAGCTTGTTCTTCATTGTATGTGACTAATAACAACCACGCATGTTCCCACCACATAAGCATACATCTGTACATAAAAATGATGGGGTCTCAGGGTCTGATAGTTCTGTTCTCACCACAGACTGTCTCTTTGCAAGCTGCAGAGCCTTTCCCATGAATTGGCTGCAGGATAGAAGCTAGAGAGTAGTGGACAATGGGACAGAGTCTAGCTGGAGGCCTAGGTCTAGTGAAATCCCCCAGGGATTGGGACTGGCACCAGTCCTCTTCAATCTGTTCATTAATTACTTGGATAAGGGATCAGGGAGCACTGTCAGCAAGTTTGTTGATAACACAAAGCTGGGTGGTGTTGCTGACACCCTAGCAGACTGTGCTGCCAGTCAGC
>VZRI01000600.1:0-39884 GCA_013397515.1 Upupa epops
GTAATGTTCACTGCAACAATCCATACACAATTATGAATGTCAGGCAGTATTCACTCATGGCTTAAGACATTATTTCAGTCTAGTTCTCCTGAAAACTACTGCATTGTAGAAGTATTCTGTCAGGATTTATATTCAGGGTGTCAAGAGTTGACAACACAGCAGACCATATTTTTCCATTAAATATTCCATACTGAGCTTGTACCAATGCCATAAAAAACAACTTTCAGTAGTGCTGAAACATTACATGTGGAAATAGCCACCTGAAGCAAAGCAGAATTCAGATCGTCAATTCTACCCCTGGGTCATAGACATTTGAAGAAATATAGTTCTAGGCATCATCCGATGCAGTATTTCTTCTTGAGCAGGTTCATCTGGAGTAGATGGCCCAGAAATATATGCAGAAAGATTTTTAATATCTCCCAAGGATGTAGAACCATCCAGTTCAATCTCTGCCAATGTTCAGTAACCATGATGCTCATGAGCAACCTCCTGTGTTTCAGTTTGTGCCTATTGCCTCTGGTCCTGTCAAGGTGCACCACTGAAAAGAGCCTGGCCTCATTTTCTTTGCAGCCTCCCTTTTGGCATTTATGAATTTTGTAGATTGATTAAAATCTCCCTAAGAAGACATTTAAGAGTATCAGCTACATTCTGCCTGTGCAGGTAATAAAGTACAGGTTGACTGAGGCTGAAAAATTTCTTTTTTAAGAGGTAGTACAATTCAGCAGTTAAAGTCTCAGAACCTTTGTACAAATATGGAAGTAAAAAACAAGTTCAACCAAAAAACAACACCAATCTGATTCACCAGACATGCACTAGAGGAGGAAACTATGTAAATTAATTCCAGTAACTTATTAGAATGTAACTGTTACCTAGAAAATAACAAATATCATCTATACGATCTATGTAACCTGCATATCACTGCTATGTGTTGTGCACATTTTGGGAAATTAGTCCGATACACCCTTCATGCTGTAACAAAGGAATGCCTGTCTTCTAAATCTTAAACAGAAGTGTTAGGTGGGTTTCATTTTGCTAGATTTTATGGTATTCCAGGAAAAGTTGTTCCCGTGATTGAGGTGAGTCTGGCTGACCTATAGTTCTCTGGATCCCTCTTCTTGCCCTTCTTCTTGATTAAAGCAGCATTTGTTTTCAACCATTATTCAGGTTTCCAATTGCCATAATTGATTAAAGATTATTGACAGCGGTCTTGCAATGATATTGATCAGCTCTGTCACCTCTCACCAGCATATTCCATCTGTGTCTATGGCTCCTGGGCAGATGTCCAGTTTGCTGAAGTAATTTCCTGACCTGATACTTGTTCACCCTCAGAATACTGTAGGTAATTTTGGTGCTCCTGAGGTTGTCCTTAGTATTTTCATTCAAGGTCATATGTGAGAAAGAGCAGGAGGTAATAGAGGATGTGAGTGTCTCTCCACAATATTCTGGATCTAGGACCCCGGGAAGCACCAAAATGTGCTAGACAACAGGCTGAGCTATCAGGTTAGTGATTTAATGCCCTGCAGCAGAGCCCTGCCCACCACAATTACTCACCACTTCCTCCAGGTTACCCAAAGTAGTTCAGAGTTAGACACTGTGGTTGCTTTAACTTGAAAGCACACCCGCTTACTCCTTAGCTTTGTGGGCAGCTAAACCTGGCCCACTACTACAGGGCTTCCAGTGGAATAGGAGTGTTCTTGCTGGTCTGTGATGTGCCTTGGGATGATCCATGTAACATGTTTTGAACAAACCAAGGAATGGTTAAACAGCAAATACCAGAGTGCTAATTTAGTAACATACCTACTGCATTAAGTGACAGGCAAGCAGGAGAGAAGAGGAATATAAATTCATTCCCTCAGCCAGGATATAGTATTTCACTCTTAAGGACTTCTAACCAACATGCCAACACCTGTTAGCACACATCAAGACCTAATTACTGCAACTGACTCAGGGACAATCCAGTTGACTAACGGAACCAGGATGCCAAGAAGGTCTCAAAAATTACATGCCAATTTATTATTTCTTTTTTAATTTGAATGAAATATTTATTATATTCACTTCTGATTTTTTAATTATGTCCTGAACTCAACTGGGATGAACATTTTTCTCGCAAGAAAAGTAGCACAGTCAGGACAGTGGACCCAAACTAGCCAAGGGGGCATATAATTTCTTATGACATCACACTCAGTATATAGCTGGCAGAGCTGACCAGAGGGAGGATAGATCACATCTGGGGAATGGGTTGAATGTTAGGTTCCAGTTCATATGCATCATCACTTGCCTCATATAATTTATTAGTATTATTGCTACAGTTTCTTCTCTCCATGTGTTGTCCTATTAAACTGTTTTTAACCCACCAGACACGGAGCAGATGAGTAAAACAAGCAGTCACATGGTGTTTAGTTGCCATCTAGGTCTAAACCATGGGAAATTGTTAGAGAAATAAAAGAGTGAAAGAGAAGGAGAAGGGAAAAACTGTCTTGGAGCCTTTCACCCTGAACTTGAAAGCTGCATGCAGAATGGAATTATGCTAGTTCAAAGTAAAAGAAACTACAGGACACCTGGTCAGCAGATTTTCTTTAGCAAGACCTTCCTACATATGCAGAGCCTGTATAGAGAATAAAGGCAGATGTAACCTAATCATTTGCAGCCATATCACAGTAATGTCAGTAGCCACTTCACTGAAAGTGAAATACTATTATGCTCTTCAAGCATATTTCTGAAATCACCCTCAATCTTAAACTGACAACATGTGCTTTTATATACAGCTCATATAGCTATAGACAAAGAATCCTGGAGACATGCACCTTTTTAAATTATAAAACCAAAACCAGATTTACCTGGTTGCATCAAGTGTTACCTGTCACTCATGTTTCTTACACTAACCACAGAACTCTGAATTTTCTGAATGCACTTAGAGAACACAATCTGCTCTACTTCCTTGGGACGAGAGCAGCACCACAATCAACTTGGAATCAACACAATTTCAAATACTTGTCTTGGTAGCAAATTATACAAAAGCTACATTGACAGATTATCATATTTTTAAACCACCAAATACAGAACAGGAATGAATAAACTCTGAATAACCTTTTCAGTCATTCATGTATGTTGTGATGTTCCACTGTGTAAAACACTGCAACTAGTGTAAACACAAAAAAATCTGAAAAATCCTGGGCAGTAACTTCAGTAGGTCACATAGACTTATCACCTTAAGATCCTACTGTATATCATGCTGTTTTTTCTGAGCATAATATCCTCCTCTGGACAGTCTGTTCCAGTGCTCCATCACCCTCACTGTGAAGAAGTTTCTTCTGATATTTATATGGAATCTCCTATGTTCCAGCTTGCACCCATTGCCCCTTGTCCTACCACCAGATGACCTTGGGAAGAGCCTGGCTCCATCCTCCTGACACCCACCCTTCACATATTTATAAACATTCATGAGGTAACCCCTCAGCCTCCTCTTCTCCAAGATAAGGAGACCCAGCTCCCTCAGCCTTTCCTCGTAAGGGAGCTGTTCTACTTCCTTCATCATCTTTGTTGCTCTATGCTAGACACCTCCAGCAGCTCTGTGTCCTTCTTCAACTTAGGGGCCCAGAACTGGACACAATACTCCAGATGCAGTTTCACCAGTGCAGAGTAGAGGGAGAGAAGGACCTCCCTTGATCTGCTAACCATCCCCCCTTCTGATCCCCACCTCAGGTTGCTGTTGGCCCTCTTGGCCACAAGAGGACATTGCTGGCTCATAGTCATCCTGTTGTCCACTATGCTCCACTCAGAATTACACAGAATTAAGACTGGAAAAGACCTCTAAGATTATCAAGCCCAGCCTATTACCTAACATCACTACAGTCACCTAGACTGTAGCACGAAGCACCACATCCAATCTTTTCTTAAACATCTTGAGGGATGGAGAGTCCACTACTTCCCTGGGCAGTCTATTCCAGTGTCTAACCATCCTTTCCATGAGGAAATGCTTCCTAATATCCAGCCTAAACAACCACTGGCACAGGTTCTGGCAAAGCCCTCTTGTCCTATCACTAGTTGCCTGGGAGAAGAGCCCAACCCCCACTTGACCTCAACCTCCCTTCAGGTACTTGTACAGAGTGATAAGGTCCCCCCTGATTCTCCTCTTCTACAAGATAAACAACCCCAGCTCCCTCAGCCTCTCATCATCAGACTTTCCTTACAGTCCCTTCACCAGTCTCATCACTCCTCTCAGGACCCACTCCAGCTCCTCAATAACTTTCTTGAAGTGAGGGGCCCAAAATTGCACAGTGCTCAAGTTGAGGCCTCACCAGTGGCCAGTACAGGGGAAGAATTATATCCCTAGCTGGCCACACTATCCCTCATACCAGCCAAAGTGCCACTGGCCTTTTGTGCCTCCTGGGCACACTGCTGGCTCATATTCAGCCAGCTGTCAACCAGTACTACCAGGTCCCTTTCTGCCAGGCCACTCTCCAGCCACTCAGTCCCCACTCTGGGGGTTATTGTGGCCAAAATGTGGGACCTTGCACTTGGCCTTGTTAAACCTCATGCTGTTGGACTCTGCCATTGACCCAGCCTGTCCAGATCTTTCTGCAGGGTCTTTCTCTGCTCCAGCAGATCAACACTCCCCCCTAGCTTGGTCTCAACTGCAAATTTACTAAGGGTAGGCTTGATCCTCTCACCCAGATCATCAATAAGGATTTTGAATAGAACTGGGCCTAGTACTGATTCTTGGGGGTCACCACTGGTCACTGGGCATCAATTGAATGAGGCACCATTCACAATCACTCTCTGGGCCTTGTCATCCAGCCAGTTTTTAACCCAGCAGAAGGTGTATCCAACTTGTCTGGGAATGTGTAATCCATAAAAAAGAAAATGTCAGATATGTAAATCTGGATTGTGGTATAGAATAAAACTAATTTTTGCTTCTCTAAGCCGATGCCTTTCTTTACACATCTGTTCACCTTGTTTTGACAGCTAATTTGTTTACTATATAGATGTCACTGTTGACTTTAAGAAAAGGTGAAAAGCATCAGTGGAAAATAGAAGCTCTGAACCTAGCAGAACACAGCTTTTTTAGAACCAAATTGTTTTTTAAAAAGGAGTGTATAACATGTATAGTATATATTTTATATATATACTTCGCTAAGATTTTACTAGGCATCAGGGAGTTACATTGCAATTGGCAACACAAAAACATGAAATTCCAGAGAGAGGTAAGAAATAGCAATTATCTCTTCATACTAATGCCAGTCAACGTATAGAGCATACACTATTCAGATCCCCCATTTATGGTAAGCCACTCCCATAGCAGTTAATGTTTTAGCAAACTGAAGAAGAAAGCGAGCTGTAGAATATAACACAGACACAGCTGGAATAAGTGCAAGCAGCAGATTGAACTATGGAAGAGATTCTTCCTGCACTGGTCACTGAATGGTTGAGGTTGGAAAAGATCTGTAATATCATCAACTTCAACAAATAACCTAACTCTACCAAATCCATTGTTAAACCATGTCACTGAGCTCTATATCTAAATAACTTTGAAACATATCCAGGGGTAATGATTCATCCACATCCCTGGGCAGTCTTTTCCAATGCCTGATAACGCTTTCAATAAACAAGTCTTTCCTAATATCTAACCTAAATGTCCCCTGGTGCAGCTTGAAGCCGTCTCCTCTTGTTCTATTTTTTGCTAATTGTGAGAAGAGGCCAACACCCACCTCTCTAAAACTTTCTTTCAGGTAGTTGTAGATGGCAATAATGTCTCCCTCAGCCTTCATTTTCGGCTCAAATAGCCCCAGTCATCTCAACAGCTCCTCATAAGGTCTGTTTTCTAGACCCTTCACCAATGTTGTTGCCCTTCTTTGTACCCACTCCAGCACCTCAACACCTTTCTTTCATGTATTGAGGTGCCCAAAACTGAACACACAACTTGAGGAATGACCCCTGAGTACAGGGAAACAATCACTTCTGCACTCTTGACATCTATGCTGTTTCTAGTACAATCAATGCCATTGGCCTTTTTGGCCACCTGGGCACACTGCTTGCTCATGCTTAGCCAATAAGAGTTACCTGAAATGTACATAACCAGTTGTATGTTGAGTTGCAGTTCTATGTATTAGGACTAGTTCACATTAAGCCTCAGTATCAGAAAAAAACCCCAACACTTTCCAATCTCTTCCCATCTGCTATGAAGCAGGAGCTACCTGTGTGGAAATCCTCCACAAGACTAACCCTAGCAGCTAGTGAAATCACAACACATTCCCTGTTTATAATTTTGTTCTGTGCTTCTTTGCGAAATAACAAAACACTTTATACACCAATGGTGTATAAATGTTAAAGGGAAAAAACATCTTGCCCAGCATTACCTGTACATTTCAAACTATTTTCCAATGAAGACTGTGTTTTTCCTAGGCACTTATTAATTAATGTTCAGATTCTTTTCTTTCATCATAATGTTATCCTCCTAGCTTATACTTGGTTCTTAGAAACAAAACAAACAATACAGAGCAAGGCAAAGGAATAAAATGAAAAACAATTGTCTGATTTACTTTTGTACATTCATTCAGCCATGAAAAAGTGTTCTATAACATGTCTTTCAATTGCTCTCAGCCTTGCCTCTTTAAAACAGAGGCTATTTGCAAAGCAGACAGAAAGTTCAGTTTTAGCAAATGTAGCATTTGGCTTCAAGTCACAGCCAGTAAGAGTTCTGTACACAACATATGCACCTCAATATTGTAGCTCAGAACACATTGCTTTCCATCAGTTATCTAAGTAACTGACACCAAAAGATGAAAAATAGCATGAATTACCATTAGCATGCACAATTTATTTCATCACATTAGTAATTTTCAAATTTTAAAAAAATCTAGTATGAAATAGGTCAGTAACACCATATTATTATCAGAATTTTTTTTAGTGAAATGGCTGTTTAAAGTACTAGTAAACTATGTTGGGTAGAAAATCAATAAAAATAGAAAACTTAGAAAAGAAGTGTCTTTTGAAACATAAATTGATGACACTCTCAAACTTAGATGGATGACACTGTCAGAAATGTTGAAGACAACATCAAGCTGAGTAACGCCGTCGACATACCTGAGAGACAGGATGCCATCCAGAAGGACCCTGACAAGTTGGAGAATTGGACCAGGATGAACCTTAACAAGGTTCAGCAATAGCAAGTGCAAGGCTATACACCTGAGTCGGCACAACCTGTGCTCCCAAGACAGGCTGGGAGATCAGAAAGCTCAGAAAGACAACCATATGCTCAGCTGCATGAAACCAAGTGTTGTCAGCAGGTTGAAGGAGGCCTGCTGCTCCAGTCTTCTCTGGTGAGATACCACCTGGAATACTGTGTCTAGCTCTGGGGTCCTCCATACAGGAAGGACAATAATCTTTTGGAGCAGGGCATCGAAAACCATCAGAAGGATGGAGCACCTCTCCTGTGAGGATGTTTATGAGTTGGGGTTGTTCAGACTGGAGAAAAGGCAGCTCTGAGGGGACCTTAGTGCATGATTTCACTGCTTAAAGGGAGCTTTTAAGAAAGAAGGGGAGGGACATTTTTTGCAAGGTTTGTTGTGACAGGACAAAGGGTGATGTTGTCAAACAAAAAGAGGAGATTTAGGCTATGTATAGGGAAGAAGCTTTTTACATGAGGATGTTGAAACACTGGAACAGGTTGCCCAGGGAGGTAGCAGATGCCTCCTCCCTGGAAACTTTCTGTGTCAGGTTGGATGGTGATCTGGGCAACCTGATCTAATTGATGATGTCCCAGCTCACAGTAGGGGAGGTTAGACTGATGATATTTGAAGGTGCATTGTTATACAAAACTTAGCAATGAAAGCTCTTAGCCCTGCCAGAAATGCTCTGGGGTTACTGATAGATGGAAAATTGGACATGAGCTGGCAATGTGTGTTTACAGCCCAACAACCCAACCATGTGCTAGGCTGCAGTAAAGGTAGCATGGTCAGGATGTGATTCTTCTCCTGTGCTCAAGAGACCATTCCTGGAGTACTGTGCCCAGATCTGGAGTCTCCAGTAAAAGAAAAACATGAATCTGTCAGAGAATGTTCCAGAAGAGGGCCACAAAGGGAATCAGTGGACTGAAACAGCTCTTCTACAAAGGAATGATTGAGTGAGTGAGTGTTGTTCAGCCTGCAGAAGGGTCTGTGGAGACCTTATTGCAGCTTTTGTAAATATATAAGGGGTTTATGAGAAAGATATAGCCACAAGACAAGGGATAACAGTTTTAACATGAAATAGAGAAGATATAAAAATTAAATTCCTTATAGTCAATGTGGTAAAACACTGGAAAAGGTTTCCTAGAGTAGCTGTGGATGCCTCATCAAGGGAAGTTTTCAAGGTCAGGTTGGACAGGGCTTTGAAAAACATTATCTAGTAAAATTCATCCCTGCCTGTTGCAGAGACGTAGCGATAGATGCTCCTTTCCAACACAAAACACTCTGTCATTCTATAAAAATTAGTTAAACAGAGGTCCAAAGTCAAGGTGGGGACTTCTTTGATCCTCTGTATACCCTTGACAATACATTTTCCATGGCTTTTTTTTTTTTACACAGATTCATTAAGAAAATGTTGAAGTGCACTTAAAGATTGCTAATAACTGAGAAATTATCTGTTTTGTGAGTTGTCATATAGCTACTTTTGCTGAAAAACAGGACTTTTGTTTCTGTTCCAGGTTTATTCTTCTGCCTTGTGTTCACATGCTGCAGTAAAAAATCCTACTTCTAGACTGTGACTTTTCATTGATAAACATTGACTAATAAATGCACTTATTTACTCTTCAGTTAGCTTTAAAAAAAGCATATTTTTAGTTTACACTATTGGATTGCTTCTGAATGTTCCCCAGTTTATCTGCATCATTTGTCTGTGAACAGAATTATTTCAAGTAAGACTAGCAGCAATGAAGTTGTACTAATACAATTTCTTCTATATTGGCACGAACTGGAGCACAAGAAGTTCTGTCTGAACATAATGAAAAACGTTTTCACTTTGAGGGTCACAGAGCACTGAAACAGGATGCCCAGAGAAGCTGTGGAGTTTCCTTCTCTAGATATATTCAAAATCCACCTGCACATGTTCACAGGTTCACAGGTTTGTGGGTTGGAAGGGACCTCAGGGATCATTTAGTCTAACTCCTTAAAGCAGTGTACAGTTTAAATGAGTTGGCCCAGAACCCTTTCAAAATAAACCTTAAAATTTTCTAAAGTTGAGTAATCCATCACTTCCCTGGGAAGACCATTGCACTATCTAACAGCTCTCAATGTTTAAAACTTTCCTCTCATATCCAGTCAAAATCTCTCCAGGAGCAACTTGTCTTTCCATGCCCCTTGTCTTTTCTACATGACTTCTTGTGAAAGAAAATCTCTATCCTCTAGGTAGCCACCCTTGATATACTGGAACATCGCAATAAGGTCACCCCTAGGCCTTCACTTCTCAAGGCTGAACAGACCCAGTTCTCTCAGCCTTTGGCCATATGGGAGGTCTTCCAGTTCCCTGATCACCCTGGCCTCCCTTCTCTGGACCCTCTCCAGCCCATCTACATCTTCTTTTTTGTTTAGCAGGGACCAAAACTGAACATAGTACTGAAGGTGTGGTCTGACCAGCACTGAATAGAGTAGCAAGACAGTATCTTTAACTCTGCTGGTGATGTCCTTGTTAATACAGCCCAGCATCCTGTTGGCCCTCTTTACCGCAGCAGCACTCTGTTCGCTCATGGTGAGTTTGCTATCCACCAAGACCCCCACCTCCTTCTCTACAGGGCTATTATCCAGCCAGGTGGATCCCAGTCTGAGCTGCATTTGAGGGTTATGTATTCCCAGGTGCAGGAACTTGCACTTGTCCTCATTGTACTTCATGAGGCTCCTGCTGACCAACTCCATCAGCCTGTCCAGATCTCCCTGGAGAATGCCAACTTCTCCACTCAGCTTGGTGTCATCAGCAAACACATCAGGGTACTCTTGGTCTGAGCATCCAGATCATTTATGAAGATATTAAACAGTTTTGGACCTAAAATTAGGTCTTGGGAGGCCCCACAAGTGATCAGATGCCAGTTTGAGAAGGAGCTATTTACAACCACCCTCTGGGTACAGCCTGTCAGCCAGTTCTTCACCCACCACACAGACCACTTGTCCAGGTCATAGCATAGTATTTTGTGAGGGAGGAGGCTGCAGGGGACTGTGTCAAAATCCTTGGAGAAATCCATATATATAATGTCCACTGCTTGCCCTACATCAATTGAGCAGGTCACCCTGTCACAGAAGGTGCAATCTGCTCCTGGTGAATCCATGTTGGCTGTTCCAAATCACATTTTTCAATTTACTTGTGAAGCCCCCGGGAGTATTTGCTCAATAATTTTTCCTGGAATTGAAGTGAGCCTAATGGATCTATTATTACCTGGGTTCTCTTTGGAGCCCTTCCTGTAGATAGGGGTGACATTAGCCTCCTTCCAGTCTTCAGGCACCTCTCCCAATCTCCAGGAATTTCAGACTATAGAAAGTGGCCTTTCAATGGCACTGGCCAACTCTCTTAATACTCTTGGGTGGATGGCGTCTGGGTCCATCAATTTGTAACAGTCAAGCTCCTGTAACAGTTGACACACCAACTCTTCCTTCACTGATGGAGGGTCTATGCCTTCATCAATATTAATTTTTATTCCTGTGGCCTGGGACCCAGTAGTGCTGGTAAAGACAGGTGAAGGAGTTGCTGAGGATCTCTGCTTTTTCAACACTGTTGGTAGCTTGTTCACCACTCATGTTTAGTAGTGGGACAATATTCTCCTTCTGTTTCTGCTTCTTATTGATGTATCTGAAGAACCATTTTTTGAAGTTTCTGATTTCTCTGGCCCCTTTCAATTCAAACTGGGCTTTAGCTCTCCTAACTACTTCTTTGCACACCCTGGCAATGTCCTTGTAATTTCCAACAGGCAGTGTACCATTTTTCCATCTCTGGTATGTTTCTCTTTCCATTCTGAGAAGGCTCAGAAGATCCTGGTTAAACCAGAGGAGTCACTTGCTTTGCCTACTTCCTTTGCCTTTAGAGGNCTTATTGATGTATCTGAAGAACCATTTTTTGAAGTTTCTGATTTCTCTGGCCCCTTTCAATTCAAACTGGGCTTTAGCTCTCCTAACTACTTCTTTGCACACCCTGGCAATGTCCTTGTAATTTCCAACAGGCAGTGTACCATTTTTCCATCTCTGGTATGTTTCTCTTTCCATTCTGAGAAGGCTCAGAAGATCCTGGTTAAACCAGAGGAGTCACTTGCTTTGCCTACTTCCTTTGCCTTTAGAGGGGATAAATTGTTTTTCTAAGTCTAGGAGAGTGTTGTTGAAAAACTACCAGTACTCAATAGCTCCTTTACCCTCCATAGAAATTTCCTGTGGGATCTCTTCAAGCTGAGCCCTGAATTATCTGGTTTGCCCCTCTGAAGTCTATGACCTTTGTTTTGGAACTAACCTTCAGTGTGTTTAGTGTTATCTCAAACTTCTATTGTGTTTCTGATCTATATCAAGTTTTCTTGGATTTTTTTTTAAACATTCTCTTTTTTTGGGACTTGTTTAAAATCAGTATTAGCATCTAGAGACGAACTCAAGAGGGTTTCAGTTTAGATAATAATATAACTGCAGGAGATTGTTACTGGAAAAAATAACACACCTAGTATTTACAAATTTTCTTTTTAAAAAAATAAATGCCGAAAGTTAAAAAGTAAAGAAAACATTAAAAAATGCAGTTTTTTAAATACAGAAGTATTGAGGAACAGATATTTTGTTATTTTGATTTTTTAAATGTTACTGACTTCAGTGGCACAGTACTGCACAAAATTGGACATAGGCAATCTGTATTAAAAAAGGCAGATTTAAATATCATTTACTCTAACTGCACTCATAAGTCAGGGCTCATTTAATTTTAATTTGTGCCTAAGTACCCAAAGTTTCAAGTCCTTTTGTATTAAAAAGCATTGCTTTATTAAACAAAAAACAGATGTAAAACTAGATTTCTGAAACTCTACAGTATATACACAATTACATATAAACAGATCATTAAAAAGTAAGCAGCATAGTTGGTGTTTTTCTCCAGCAAACTCATTCTTGTACAACATGGAAAATTTTAATAAGCATCCACAAAATCCTGCAATCTGGCACCATTAATTGAATACTTTTATCATAATTTTGCTGATAGAATTTGCTCATGCTGTTTAATCCTTAATATAATACACTGCTGTGTAATAAAATGGCTTAGTACAGAAGTTTCAGTCATATCACTACTTGAGTTTGAGAACAAGTAAAAGCTTATAATACGTTTGAAAAAAAGCAGCAGAATTGCTACAGTTTCTATAAATAAAGTTGATGAAATTTATCTGAACTGAAAATCCTGAGAACAATTTTCATGCAGAGTAGAAAGTAAATGCAAATAACTATGTATATATTCACACTTCAAATATAGTGAAGAACTAAGTGTTACTTGGTTTTAAGAACACAACAGATCACATGAATTTTCCAAATTAATCTTTCAAATCAAATGTCTTTTTAATACAACAATTTCTGTTCCACTACTTCAACTACAACTTGCAATGTCTTCATGCTGAGGACATACATTTTTCTCTATATTTTGTTACAATAAATATTTACTTTTTTGGTGTTTATATGCTAATTAATAGCTATTTATGTGAACTTGAAGACAAATATGTGATTTAAAAGGTGAAACAACATTTTATGAAGGCTCTACTGCTCTTTTCTTTATCTGTTGTTAGCGGGAGTAACTACAGTAACAAATTAAAAAAAATCATTATGAATTTGAAGTGCTCGTGGTCTGTGGTTTCCAGTGTTCTGTAGACAGGTGAATAAAAATAGAGGTATTCTTGTATTCACTAATGATTTAGAGATTTTTAATCTTCAGAGCTGAAGACTGAACAATACTTTTGTAGTGTAAGATGGAGCAGAATCTGTGAAAACAGAAAATAAAAACACATCTCAGATTTCAGCTATGTAATACAGCTCAAATAAATGGAGTTCTTAGCTGTAAACAGCTAAATGGCATTTCTCTTTTACCAGACCTTAGATGACAACTGTATAGACCACAGTGTACAGACAAAATACAGGTGCAACGCACAAAATGGAAACACACCGTAAGATTCATTCCACAAAAAGTCATTTCTGTACACAACTCTTTAAGAGACTTAAACAGAGCCTATAGAGTATTTTAACTTTGTCATCAGTTATATCTGAATGCTGATTCAAGACATGACAGACAACTTAGTGACACAATCATATGCCTTTTTGTGGCACATGGGTGCTTGCCGCACTCTTCCGTCACTCTGGGTTTCCACATGTGCCTTCTGTGCTTAGGAACTGTGTGAAATTTTATCTCCTTTACCTTTCCCCTGTAATTCTTGTCTTTATTATGTCATTACTTTTCTTTCTTTCCGTCTCTGCTTTTTCTGGAAGAGAAGGAGGTCAGAGGTGTGTTTTTAGTTTGTTTTTTTCTCCCTCTGTCAATAGTGGAGGGGAGGGCACCTTTAATGGCTTTTAGCAGACTTTTTGCAACACATGACTCAATAAAACTTGTTTTCTGTTTTCTTTACTATAAAATTTGCCTCTTATTTTCTTGTCTGAAGACCCTCAGATATGTAAATGAGGCTTACAAGATATTTTCAGTTTGTTTCCCAACTATTTTTATTAAACAAGGCTCAAGAGACTGACACTTAATTATGGTAAATAGGTATACTAAAGAATATGTAAATTTCAGGTGCTGTATAATAAAAACAAATGCAATGATTTTACTACAATAATTTACAGTAGTTAAACAATTAGTACATTTGTAGCATCATAGAATCATAGAATCATTAGGGATTGGACAAGACCTCGAAAGATCATCTAGTCTAATCTCCCTGCCACAGCAGGATCACCAAGATCAAGTCACACAGGTACAGATCCAGGCAGATCTTGAATGTCTCCAGAGAAGGAGACTCCATAAACCCCCTGGGCAGCCAGTTCCAGTGATCCATTACCCTCACCATGAAGAAGTTCCTTCTGATATTTATATGGAACCTCCTATGTTCCAGCTTGCACCCGTTGTCTTTCCTCATAAGAGAGCTATTCTACTTCCTTCATCATCTTCGTTGCTCCATGCTGGACATCCTCCAGCAGCTCTGTGTTCTTCTTCAACTGAAGGGCCCAGAACTGCACACAATACTCCAGATGCAGTCTCACTAGTGCAGAGTAGATGGGGAGAACCTCTCTTGATCTGCTAACCGCCCCCCTTCTGATGCAGCCCAGGATGCTGTTGGCCCTCTTGGCCACAAGAGCACATTGCTGGCTCATAGTCATCCTGCTGTCCACTAGGATCCCCCAAGTCCCTTTCTCCTACACTGCTCTCCAATAGGTCAGTCCCCAACCTATCCTGGTACCTGGGGTTGTTCTTGCCCAGATGCAAGTCTCTAAACTTACCCTTTTTGTACTTCATTCAATTTTTCTCTCTCCCAGCGCTCTAGCCTCTCCAGATCTCACTGAATGGCAGCACAGTCTGACAGGCTGTTAGCAACACCGTCCAGCTTTGTGTCATCAGCAGACTTGCTGACAGTGCACCCCAATCCCTCATCCAAGTCATTAATGAATAAATTGAAGAGGACTGGTCCCGGTAATGATCCTTCGGAGACTCCACTAGATACAGGTTTTCAACTAGACTCTGTCCCACTGATCACTACTTTCTGGCTTCTATCCTGCAGCCAGTTCACAATCATCTCACTACCTCACAATCCACCTCACTACCTCACAATCCACCTACTATGACCAGTGCACAATGCCTCAGTTTGGCCAGGAGAATGCTATGTGAGACCGTGTCACATGCCTTCCTGAAGTCAAGATAGACCACATTCACCTCTCTGCCATCATCTCTCCACCCGATTATACCCTCATAAAAGGCTGTCAGGTTGATCAAGCAAGACTTTCCCTTGGTGAAGTCATGCTGACTGTCCCTAATGACCTTCATGTCCTTGATGTGCCTAGAGATAGCGTCCAGGACAAATTGTTCCATCACCTTTCATGGGATGGAGGTGAGGCATTGATACAGACATTCTGTTAAAGAATGTTCTATCAATGAAAAGGGCATTTCATGTATACACTGCATTTCCTTTTCAAGAGGAGAAGCTCTTTTGTAAGAAATCAAAATCACTAATACTAATCCCAAGAGAAGAAAGTAACATTGGAGAATGAGGGTGATCATTGAGTACCTTATCACTGAATTAAGACTAATGCATGTTAAAACACACCATTAATTTTTTTGTGTACATTTCTTCAGTATCACTTGTTTCAATTTGTGCCCAAACTTCTAATTGAACATGACATTTTCCCTTTTAGTCTTATTTAGTATTAGGGTATCCTGCTTGTACTCTTAAAAATTACAGTTCCCAAAATATGTTTGCATATACATCTAAGATTGCAGGAAGTTTGCTGCAAGGTAACACATACCTCTTTCTTTTAGGTCTTCAATATATGCTTTCATAAATTCTTTCTCAAATTGTTCCCGTTCACGTTCACTTTCTATAATTTCTTCTGTGTCTTCACATACAATAGTTTCAACTGGGCTGTCCTTAAGACTTACAAACCTAGAGAGAAATTAGCATAAGTATATATGCAATAAGAACAAACATCACTGGCCAAAATGAATGACATCTTAGGAGCTGCTATTACAGCCATAAGGGGAACCATAAAGGACATTTGATTAATCTATGCAATCTATACAGCATGAGAGTATGGTTCTCCATTTTTCGTTGTTATGTCACTTCTGTTTACAGTGCATGAATACATGTGAATTATGTGGTATCTCCAAATTTCTTAAGGCTACACCCTGTGGGTGTAAAAGTGGTTGGTTACACAAGCAACTTATATTATGTGTAAATTGAGTGCACAGCATTCTGAAAATCCCACACTGATAAGGAAAAAAATCAATAAAATTGCTACTTTGAAAAGAATATAAGTTCCAATAAATCTCATGGCTTTTAAAAATCTCATTAATTGCTCTGAGCCTGTGGTCAGTTGATGTTGGCTTGCTAGATGCCCACAAAGGAACTCTCTCACTGTGACTTCTTAGCAGGATATGGGAAGAATATGACATGAAAACTTAAAGGCTGAGAAAAAGCTTAATAAAGAAAAGGAAAAGGAATGTGCAAGAACAAAGGAAAGCAAATAAAATATATTATTTTCTAATTCTCATCAACAAGCAATGCCCAGCCACTGTCAGTGGAGCAGGAATTCTGCACACGTATCAATTGCATTGGAAGACAAAAACCTTAATAACATATGACTCTCCTTTCATTTAGATGTTGTTGCTGAGCAGGACATCATATAGTATAGTCACTTTGAGTCAGCTGTCCAAGCTAAGTCCTGTACCAAACTCTTCCTCATACTCAGTATACTGAGTATACTGGTCTTTGTGGGGTAGGATTGAAGAAACAGGCTTTATGTGGTGGCCGCACTGCTCAACAGTAGTTACCATTTAGTGTGTTATCAACACCATTCTAACTACAAATGAAATGAAATGAAATGAAATGAAATGAAATGAAATGAAATTGAAATGAATAGAATAGAATAGAATAGAATAGAATAGAATAGAATAGAATAGAATAGAATAGATTGAGATCATCCAGGTCCAACCACTCTGCCCCTAGGCAGGGACTTCCCTCACTAGACCAATCCCATCCAACCAGTCTTGAACAGTTCCTAGGAACCTGTATCTACAACCTCCTTGGACAAAAAGTTCTAATGTCTTACAACCCTCAAAGTGAGGAATATCTTCCTAAGATCCAATCTAAATCTACTTTCTTTTAGCTTGAAATAATTCACTTTTCCTATCACTAAAGTCCTTCATGAAAAGTCCCTCTCCAGCTTTCCTATAGGCCCCCTTTGGGTACTGGTATAAAGTCCCCAGAAAGCTTCTCTTCTCCATACTGAACTACCTCATTTCCCTCAGCATGTCCTCACTGGTGTTCTACCTCTCTGATCATCCTTGTAGCCCTCCTCTAGATTCACTCCAATTGTTCCATATCCTTCTTATAGTGAGAACTACAGAACTAAATGCAGCAACATCTTGTCTCACAAGAGCAAAGTAGAGGAGAATCGCCTCCCTTGATCTGCTGGTGATTCTTGTTTTGATACAGCGCAGGATATGATGGGCCTTCTGGGCTGCATTCACCCATGTTGAGCATCTCTACTAGTAAGCCCCCCCTAAAGTCTTTCTCCTTGAGACTGTTCTAAATCCATTCACCACCCAGCATGTATGTGCTTTGGATTGCCCCAACCCAGTGTAGGACCTCCTTACACTTGGACTTGTAGAGCCTCATGCAGTTTGCCCAGGCCCAGTTCTCAGGCTGTCAAGCTCCCTCTGGATGGTCTCTCTTCCTTCCAGCATTGACATGACTTGCTGAGGGTGCAGTCAGTGCCATAATCCAGGTACTAGCAAAGATGTTAAACAGTACCAGGGACAAAACAGACCTCTAAGAAATACCTCTCGCAATCAGTCTCCACGTGGACATCAAGCCATTCGTCACAACTGTTTGTGATCAACTCTGAAATGTAAACCCATGCACTAGAAGGTCTGCTATCTTGAAAACATACCAGTCAGATTCAATACAGATTCACAAATTACTTTGTAAACCTGACTGCCCCCTGGAGAAACTGCAGACTAGAAGGCTTTTTATTCTTATCCTGCATGCAGCAACATGGTGGTATTTCAAAACAAATAATACATGCACTACTAACCTCATGTGCCACCATTTAGCATTTTAACTAGACATGTCTTTTGCTCCCAGCAGTATATTTATGACACTACTGCAGTTATTAGCAGCTAACTGCCTGTAATGGTTTGAGAATTTTGATGATGCTTTTCATGGAAACTAGAAGCCAAAACTGCAAGCTCAATTTATGTGTCTCTGTGATGAGAGGAGCCTTGGGCCAGCAGAAGACATTTGGAGTTTTACTTTTGGATTTCCAGCTCTGCCTTCTTCTTCCTGGATGCCATCTTCACTTCTCATCTCTCTGTCTGTTGCAGAGGAAAGATGTCACTGAACTAGAACGTAGCAGTCATGGAAGTATGGTGACTAGAGAGAAAGACTGGTACCTCAGGGATCAGTGGAAAGAAGATTTTGTCTAGATTCCATGGTTTGCTGAAATGAAGAGAGTTCTCCTGTTGTTTCTGGTCATAGAATATAGGAATTGGCATTTTTAGAAGCACATGGAACAGAGAATAGGATTTGTAACTGCCTGCTGGCATTTGCATTAATCTAGTGGATTCCATGTTTCCACAGAAGCAGGAACAGATGGATGTTTCTCCCCTTTGAGGGTTGGACCTCAACATTTTGGCTCAGCTATGTAAGAATTTGTTATTAATCTCTGTATGTTTGTGTATGTTTTCATGTAGGGTTTTCTATGTGATGTGAATTCTTTACATTTGTCTTTATGTGGTGTGAATTCTTTATGCTGCTTTTATGTGAATTAAATTTGTTGAGTTTTTTCCCAATTCCAGTTAGTTATGGTTTTGCCTGCAATTCATAAGTGGTTTCCAAACCCTTCCTGTGTTGCTTTTTGTTTTGGCCCATTAGCAACTTAACTCAAGTAATTCCTTTAAGATTGTCAGAGTTTGTAAACCACCTGACACTGCCAGACTACTAGTCTCACTCTGCTTTGCAACTTCAGAGTTAGAGCTACTATGATCAAGTCTATGATCACACAGGAAGAGTGATTTCAGGCATACAGCTGCATCATGTAGAGGTCCAGCAGATGAAAATCAGAAAGCTGTCTCTCTAGTGCTTCCTTACAGTATGGATTAATTCAGAATTTGACAGGTATAGTAGTAATTGATGCTTTGGCTTTATCTACTTTCTTTAGACCATATTCATTCCTTTCTTACTTTTACTTACTTTAAACCTGTGGTTGATTCACAGATGGCTGTGGGCATTTCAACCAGATCATCACCACTGACCACTAACAGACTGAGTTTTGGCATATTGGTCAGAGCTCGAGGAAGATAAGTCAACTTATTTTTCTGTAGAAGAAGAGTTTGCAGTTGATCTAACCTGTAAAATTATATAGAGATAATTTTAAATATTTATTTCAGACAGAAATATCTATGCAAGATAGCATTACAGACTTCATCTTGTGTAAAATGTAATTATACACAACATTTTCGGCTTCTCAAAAATTACTTGTACCACACTTTCATAAATTGTCAACTTTAATGGAAATTTCCAGTCATGGTTCAACATTATGGTTATTAATAGTATGCTTCTGACAAGTACTCAGAAGAGTGCCCAAGATAAAAGTTGACAAAAATTACTATGCTTTCATACAGAAGATGTTGACAGAATATGATATAGAGCCTCATCATGTGCATCCCAGAACTAATGAAAAATACGGGTCATAAGCTTACACCTTTGACCATATGCTGGTTTATTTGAACAAAATACATCCATGCCGCACATTCCCATCTATTATTTTTCACTAGTAATTAGTACTGTAGGGAGAAAGAGAAAGGCCAGCTTCTGGTCATAAGGCTCTTGCAAGTTGTCCCACTGAAATCAATTTAATGACAGAGTTTTGTGGAGGAAGGCATTTGGCTTCTTTTTCTTTATTTCCCCTGGCTTTTCCTGAATGCAACAGTAATTTGTGGCTCAGCATTTATTCCTTGGAGCAGATAGATGAAAAGCATAGCAAACTTGATGGAACAAGTTTGTCTCATTTGACCAGAAGGGTCCATTTCTAAAATACTGTTGCAGTCAATTGCTTATGAGGCCCATATGACTTGTTTGAATTCAGGGGAAGATATTAAGTGAGGCTTCAGTTTACTGCCTACTTGTTTGTTTAATCACAGACCTCATAGTAGTTCACTGAGGTTCTTTGACATGACAGACACTGAAATCTTGAGTCTGAATAAAATCATCAGTACTGGGGCAGGGAGAAGGGTGGGGGCAGTTATCCGGACATACTCTAGTCTTCACAACCCTCATGAATTCAAGTAATCCCATAATTCAAAATCCAAAGTCAAACAAAGAAAACTTTATTTATGAAGGTTGGCAACTCAGTACAAAATTAGGATGAAATGTGGTAAAGGAGTATTTTGGAGATACATATAATTTCAAAGTAAAATGACAGCATATTCAAGTGTGTATCCTTATGTAAAATAGCAATGCCCTCTTAGAAGATCTCCAGAGTTAATTAAAACTTTACTCAGATCCCCTTGGAAAAACAAACTGGCAGATTTACATTTTTGTGGCTATTGCATTCTAATGATGACACCAACCTGAGAGGGGCAGTGGATAAGCCAGAGGGTCAGGACCTTACTAAGAGGGACCCTGACAAGTTGGAGAATTGGACCAGGATGAACCTTAACAAGGTTCAGCAATAGCAAGTGCAAGGCTATACACCTGAGTCGGCACAACCTGTGCTCCCAAGACAGGCTGGGAGATCAGAAAGCTCAGAAAGACAACCATATGCTCAGCTGCATGAAACCAAGTATTGTCAGCAGGTTGAGGGAGGCCTGCTGCTCCAGTCTTCTCTGGTGAGATACCACCTGGAATACTGTGTCCAGCTCTGGGGTCCTCCATACAGGAAGGACAATAATCTTTTGGAGCAGGGCCAGACCAGGGCAAAAAATCATCAGAAGGATGAAGCACCTCTCCTGTGAGGATGTTTATGAGTTGGGGTTGTTCAGACTGGAGAAAAGGCAGCTCTGAGGGGACCTTAGTGCATGATTTCACTGCTTAAAGGGAGCTTTTAAGAAAGAAGGGGAGGGACATTTTTTGCAAGGTTTGTTGTGACAGGACAAAGGGTGATGTTGTCAAACAAAAAGAGGAGATTTAGGCTATGTATAGGGAAGAAGCTTTTTACATGAGGATGTTGAAACACTGGAACAGGTTGCCCAGGGAGGTAGCAGATGCCTCCTCCCTGGAAACTTTCTGTGTCAGGTTGGATGGTGTTCTGGGCAACCTGATCTAATTGATAATGTCCCAGCTCACTGTAGGGGAGGTTGGACTAGATGGTCTTTGAAGGTGTCTTCCAAACCAGAGCATTCTATGATTGTATGATATTTAACAGCATGCAAAAAATACATTCTCACAGTATTTTTGCTATACAAAAAACAGCAGTTAAATGCATATATGTTGATATTAGCATTTTGATTTACAGATGACTTTACCCACTGGATATATTAGGTGTAATGAAGACAGCAGTACGTATACACAACCTCCCCCTTAAACAGAGGTACTTGAAAAATTCAGCGACAGAGGTAAATTATTCTTACCATGGACAGATTTTTATAAAAGAGTGCCCAGATGGTGTAGGCCCCATATCTTGTGACATTCAAGGTCAGGCTGGATGAAAAACTGAGGAACTTGTTCTGATTGAAGTTGTCCCTGCTTACTGCAGGGGTATGGATTAGATGGCCTTTAAAGGCCTCTTCCAACACTTTACTTTCTATGATTCTATATTTATTAATACAAATTGAGATTTCAGATCTGATGTTAGAAAAGTCTGTGATTACATTCCAGAAAATCTTTTTATATAGCAAGAAAAGTCTTGCAAAATTGAAGTTCAATGAATTTTCTGTGAAGTTTCTTCTACTTCAGCTACCTGTATTCCCAGATCAAGCAACAGTTTATATTTTTGAATATACTTCTGTTAATATGTGTTCTGATTTACTTATGATTATTTATAGTTTTGTAAACTCAGTTACAAAAGGAATCCAGAATGAATACATCTGCATAGGGATAAGAAATCTATTCTGTCAGGCTTGTAAGTCTCATTAAAGGGATTGTTATAATTAATTTCTTTTAACTGGTCTTAGTGGATATCTGAATGTAGACAGTGAGTATATGTATGCACATGCATATATACTACACAACAGGTGTGGAGTATTGTCAGTGAGGTTTTTTTTAACCTTACCAATATTTTCTGCTTTACTGCCAAAGATTATCAGGTTCTATGAGTAACTTAAATATACCTTAATTCATATTTCTTTCCACCCCATCTACTCTCCACAGAGATAGTTCTACCAGTTTCATGTAATGAGTTCCCCTTGTTCAAACTAGGTAAAGTATGCCCCATGAACTTCGCAAAGAACAGTGCCTGGATATCACAAATTAGCATGAATGCATCATAAGATTTAATTAATTAACAACATTAGGAGCAATTACTATGGAATCTGACATCAAAGAGATGGAAAAAATATTTCGGTTGTCTGACCTATTCCATAAATAATAATGGTAAAACTTATATTCAAAAATACCCAATGCACTTCCAGTTGCTATTATTTCATGTGATTTTTCATTGTTCCTTAGAAGCGTGTTACTTTCTAATTTGTTTTGTAGTTCATAAGCTTGTCAATTAATTAAAGCACAAACTACCTGTCTATGTCTTCTGGGAGATCTTTCAGGTTGTTGCTGCTAATATCCAACCACTGCAAATTAGTCATACGAAGCACACAAATTGGAATAGAATGGAACTTGTTTGCTGACAGATCCACAACAGTGACTTGTTTCAGGTTACTTAGCTAGAAAGAAGTGGTGGTTTATTTTAGTTACATTTTGCAAATACAATAGAACTTTTCATTTCATTCATCAAACGTTATTCCTTTCAAAGCACTTACAAAAGAAACAATTTTTATTTTTTTCATCTTTTTACCAGCTATATCACTTAGTCATCTTCTTATGGGAAAATGGATTTCAGAAATTGCTAACTCCTAAAATATTCATGACCTTTTAATTTTGTCATAGTATTGCATGACATTTTCATGCTGGAAAAACCTATCATTTCTGATTACCAGACAATGATGTGGTTACTTCCCAGGTTGTCTATGAACTAAAATCTGAAGTAGCAAAAGAGAGTTTAATAATATATAAATAACAAATACAAACCAAGTTACCATTCTCAGAATAAGAGACTTTGTAACTCACATTAAAAATACAGAATTTGCCTTTGCTATAACTGTGTTAAGTGCTGAGAGGCTATTGCTAGGAGACCATTAGAAACTGTTCAATCTAAGCAAACAGAAAATTTGATCAAATGCATTTCAAAGATATCTAAAAACACATCTTCCATGCTATAAATGAAATGCAGAATAAGACATACTAGATTTTTTATTTTAATATTGTTCAAAGGAATTGTGTTTCTAAGTAATAAACAATGAGGGTGAGCTACAAATATATAATATACCTGTTAAATAAATGTATTAAATAAAGCTCTTTGTTTACTGAATCAATTATTCACATTACCAGTGTTCCTAAAACTGTACAGATAGCTAACATGTAGCTAAAATTGTCAAATGAGTATAAATATAAACCCACAAAGGTACTTCTAATAATTAGGAACCCAAAACCCCAACAGAAGCTTGTTTTCCACTTCCAAAGTGAGCAAAATACAAGCAACAGCATGTGCTATGAGAAAAGGATTAAAAAGTAATAAAATACAGTCTAGATCTTTCAGATGCATAATGCTATTATTATTTATTAAAAATCGGGTCCTTTTTTATTCTATTTTCTGGCCAAACTTGTTCATGTTGCAATACTGCCAGACTTTCATCTTAATTTGACCCTTGCCACTTAAAATGCTCATATTCACACCTTTGTGCTGTGTCAGAGCCAGTGGTTTATTATTCTTTGGCAGTTTCTGGTTTATTCCTTGCTTTCTTGTTCATTGAGGTGTTTTTTTGGTTGGTTTGGTTAGATTTTTTTCTAGATATAATATTATATTGCTGCCAGAACTTAACATTTGAGGAATTTTTTTCTAGAAGTTATCACATTACAAATGAATATGCAATTTGTAATAACAGATATTCAGAGTTTCTCAGATCAAAAATATAACTTTGAGATCTGCCGCAGCATTAAAACAGCCTTGGTGAGGTATCACAATGGAAATGTGTCACTCTCTGTTAAGAACAGGCAGGTAAACATGTTATTATTATTATTAATTAACATTTATTTTTAAATATTTATTATTATTAAATATATATTTACTTCTCACTTCCAAACCATTTTGTCATTTTGAGGATTGACTACTAGCAGTGAACACACACTCCTATATCATAGATTTTCCATATGCTGAATCTTTATTCAAATACTACAGAACCTTCTTTTGAACAAGGAAAACAGAGTTACTCATCTAGACCATAGCAATGAGGGAACAGAGAAGGTAATTAGCCCATCTTTACTTTGCATTTACTTTGTGGTTTCAGTTGTCACAATTTCAAATCCCAAGCAAATATTTCAAATTTATTTTCACTCAGAACAATTTGCTAGAGCAGATGATATATTTTTATTTCAATAAACTCTCTCCAAAAGGAATTTAGCAGACACATAATTGAAGTGACGCCCCATATGATTAAATTCCACAGAAAAACTTTTCTAACTAGCCCTGAGGAAAAGCCACAATCTCTAAACATCAAGCAGTAGATTATTTTAAAATAACTGACATTGATGTTCACCCACGTTCCTAAGCACCTTGCTTTCATATAAAGACAGCTGGCATGCTAAAACAAGTTGGTAATTTTAACATTAGGAGTGAAATAGTATTGTTTCTAAACCAGTAATTAGTTTTGAATATTCTCTTGGAAGTGCTTTGTTGAGTTAAATATTAAAATAACAATACAGTAGCATTACTTTTTTAATAAACAGAGTTTCTTCTGACATTTTTGATACAGTATTGAAAATAGGTTGGTTTGATATTTGATTACATTAAAATCTACATTGGCCAGAAGGTTTTACTCCCATAAAAATGTACCAACAAAAAAATCCACAGACTCCTGGTGGAAAGTTTGGTTCAGCATGCCACAGAATATATGGATCCAAGATTATATTTTGTAAGCTGCAAGCTGTGAGGACTTGTTCTTTTAAGGTAGTATTTAACAAAACCTGTCAAATTTTTATGGTGTGTTGAAACATAATGTAGTTTTTATTTAATATGTCTCTCATATGCTACCAAAAAACACCAGTGATATATGATCACTGGAAATTATGGCAGTTGTGTATTATACTTTTTTTAAAAAACAACCCTGTGCACTTTATATCTTCTTGTAGGACTGATGGATTTTTGTACCTTTTATAACATTTCATTTTCAAACAATCATGGCTCCCTTATCACTTTTGTGTTCTAGTTTATTTTTTCTTGATGTTGATGTTTGTTATTTTCCTCTATTGTGTGACTTAGAATCAATCAGTATTTGGGCTTTATGAAAGTCCAATTTCAAGAAGTCGTTACATTTGATAGTTTAGCTACCTGGACACACTTATTATGGTCCTTATCTTTAATCACTGTTGTCATTTTTATTTGACAAACTACTCTAGTTTGCCTATCTTAAATTTGTTCATAGAAATAATACAGATAGCATTATATAACTCCACTGCTTCTCTTTCCCTCTGACAGTTAAACTTTCAGATGAGAGAAAAGGGCACCATGTTCAGGACTGAGCAAGTTATTTGACTAATGGGTGTACTTTTATTTATGTTCTGCTTTTTGCAATGAGAAGGATTTACTGATAAGGTCGAATGCAAGTTTATCACAAGTTGCCTACTACTTAGTTCCAACAAATAAAAAGGTATAAAGTCATGTCAAACATTACCACAAAAGTTTAGTATTTTTCAATTACATCTAAGAATTCTGTGTCAGAAACATCATCCCATCAAGGTGATGCACAGCTAGACATGTAGAAGATTAACCTGGAAATGTCTATCAACATATCACAAATATGCTTTTGTCCAGAAATTAATGATTCAGTTAATTCAAGAAAATTTGTACCACTTCAGTAGGAATAGGTTACCAAATGTAACATTGGTAAAACAACAAACATAGATTGGCATTCAGCATCTAATTAGCTTTATGAAAGCAGTACTGTGTATATGACAAAGGAGCATCCTGCATACAAACTGCACATTAGCCTACTTGAATATGCATTCAAACCAAAACACCGCATTCTCATTCACTGAACAGTGAGTATAATATCTTCTGTAAACACTTTGGTATTTGTGGCAAAAAGTACCAGATACAGAAACAGGGTATGAGCATCTTCAGAGGTGAAAGACATCTTTTGTGAAGATAGAGATATTTGGAGCCCAGTCCACCCTCAGACTCCCAAACTGGACTTTTAAAGTTGGGGAAGCAAAGGCACTGAACACTTTATGACAAAACTCTCTGAAGCATAAAAAATCATGATTCCAAAACATTAATTCATAAGGTGGTAGAATTATAAGACAAATCAAAAAATGTATGTGGAAGCAAGTCTTTATTGAAGTAGTAGGATTCAGAATTTGTAATGCTAAAATCCTAATTCATTTGCAGTGTTAATCCACAAACATGCATTGATATTCTTTAAATTTTCATATATATATATATGTACACCATACACCAAATTTCATCTCTGGATTATCACCATAGCTAAACACCTAGTGTTTAAAAGTCTAACAGAGTAAACATCACCATGATGATCTAAGCATAATAAGTTCATAGAAAATTACTTTCTTTTTATTAATGTTTATTAATTGTGTATTAATTTATTAATACACAAACATTTCATGGTCTGCAAAGAATTAAGAATTTTATATGCAGTATTCACAAAAATGTCCAGTACTGATCATTTACAGTGAATGAAGAATCACACAGCAACAAAAGTAGTTAAAGTCCTTAAGTAACTTCATACAGTTAAAGTCCTTAAGAATGTGGATCACGTATTTAAGATTGTTCCAAGCCAATAGATGAATCATATGCATGAAATCAAGTATCCAATTAATGGTTTTCTAGGCTGAACCCAAAGCAAGTCTGCTGTCTCTAAAAACAAATTTATGTTGATAGTTTATTTTTCATAGTTTTACTGCTGCAACCACACACAATCTGCATATGTTATTTTGCACTTTCCATCACAAAGTAATCTCATCTTCAAAACTCCAAAACTCATAAATTAAGGACACACATTAGAAAGGAAAACCAATCTCTAATGAAGACCAGTAACAGGTATCTTGCCAAATCTGATGGACCCAGTAGCTGTCTTATGGTGCACACTCTTCATACAATTTATTTCATTAGAAGAGGAAGATCAGCAATCCCAGCAGCCTACATGCAGCAAATGACCTCTCTAGAATATTCAAATAGGAAGTATCCTTTTAATATATCAAAAGACCATTTTAATATATATTCTGTTTATTACCAAAGCATCTTAATTTAAACATATACAACAATTCTGGTTTGCCACAACAATATACTGTAGCCTGTAAAATTAGTCTTCTGATTTTAAAATCTGAGTATGTAGATCTAAGCTTATTCTGAAACAAAGTGTATCACTATTTGTTCAAATAAGACCTAAAAGAGAATAAAATTTTATTCTGCAGCAACTCAAATCTATGTTATAAGCAAACCTGAATGCAAAAGAATTACGGCATATTGATTGATGGTTTTGTTTTACATCAATAAAATAGTAACTATTCATTTGAAAAGAAAAACTTATCAAGGATATTTAATGATATATCAGTAGAAGCAAATCAGTTACTTACATTACATTGATAAAATAAGAAAACAATATGAGAAAACCATTACACTGAAATTAAGAATGTAGACATATAGCTGTAACCTATTACAGTATCTGCAATTTAATGATTGATGATTAAATCATTTCACACTTTCTATATCAGTGCTGGTCAATGATAAAAACTTTCTATACAAGACTGAACAGATATAGGCTGATAAACTTGGAAACAAGACTTCCACAGAATGTTAGCCAGAAGTCACCTTGCTTATAAATGTAGTGAAAGACAGACTGTTGAGGGGAAAAAGTTATTCTGATTTCAGCAGCAAAGTTCAGAATGTCTACAGCCTGTCTCCTATGACACTATGAATAAGCAAAAAAATGGCAGTTTTTTTTTTTTGCTTTGACACAGAATAACTTCACTAAAATGCACTATATTTTTGCCTGCTGTGGTGGCGAGCACCAGAGCAGTTTTGACAAATGACACTAAATGACTACTAAGCAACAGAACTCTGCAACTTGGAAATGGATTTCTGTTCTCAAAGCAGTACTTTCATGAGGAAAATCCCCACATTCAAGAAAGCCACAGTGGAGATGTCTGGTTTGCACCTTTTAGTGTATCAGATTTGGAATTAGACTTCATCTACTTGAGCAAAAAGTGTTACAAAATGTCTATCTTTAAATTTAATTTAATTTTTATTCCAAAGAATAATAAACATGACACGAACCTTCAACTGAGAATACTGTCAACAACCAGACACAACAGTTCACAGTTTTATCACTTGCAAAGATGAGTTCTTAACTCTAGGTATAACGAGACACTGAAGAGTCCAGGGAACAATGAAGGACATTCATTGTCTAGGGAAGTTGTAGATGCTCCATCACGGGATGAGTTTAAGACCAGGTTAGATATGATTTTGAGCAGGTGGGTCTGACTATCCCTGCTCACAGCAAAAAGATTGGAACTAGATGATCTTTGCAGTCACTACCAACACAAACCATTCTCTCAATCAATGATGATAGCAAATTTTCTCTCATCCCTTTCCTTTCTCAAAGTGCTGTTAGTAAAAGAAGGTTGTCATATATACTTTGTAACAGGTGGTGACAAACCTACAAGGAAAGGTTGAGTACATCTCTTCCCAGAGGACTTTTTCAATTATAACAATATTTCAAGGAGGTTTTCTGTTTTGCTCTGATACAAACATGTAAAGTTGGAAATATATCTAATACTAGTAGAAGATATGAGAAAGAATTTTTCCTGACCTGGACAAAAAAGCACAATTGTTGTACACACAGTTGGCAGAGTTTTACACATTCAGAGATTTAGCTACTTTCTAAGAACATGTTGGTGTAATTAAGAGCTATAATTTCTTGTGGGTTTTAGTGCTGTATTATTATTTTGCAGTACTCCATCCAGGCTCTGTCCAAGTCATCTGGGTGTGTCCAGGTAATTTATGGTATTTTTACTGTTCTTATTAAGTGTCTGCTATTAAAAATACAACTGAATGCTTATGCATATATTAACTTAATAAAACATATAATGTAGCTGGGCTTTCAAGATTAATTTTATAAGAATTTCCTTGGAGTTTTACGGAGATCTGGCATGAGCACTGGTCACATTGCAGCCCTCCATTCAGTTACATTTTTGGCATTGCGCTACGGATAAGACCACAGCAAGCCTACAAACCTCATCAGCTTTTTAGAGGGAATATTTTAAAGTTTGTTTTAAGATAATATTTCCTTTGAGCATGACATTTACAAATACCTACGTAATGCTTTGAACACATGAAAATAAGAATATAACAAGGAAAACTATAACTATTGAAGAAATCTTTGAAAGGAGTACCATTTAATAACTGCATGTATCTAAAATTTTCAAAATTTTCACAACTACAAATAAAATATAATCTGGAGTACAAGGCACAGTCCACTATGTGTGTTTCCTAAATTGACTGAAACAGACTAATGGAAAGATGAAAAAAGTAACTGTTTAGATAGAAATTATGAAGTCATGAGCTACTCTTCCTTCACAATACAAGAGGAATATTACCAAATAGCATTCCACTTCCCAATAAAATGAAATTTCTAGACATTTAAGCAATAGGATTTACAACAACAATATATTTTTCACTTTAAGAGCACTGCAGAATTCAGAGGAAGAACTCATACTAGCAATGAAAACCTCTGTTTCTCTGTCATAGTTTAAACTTTTTCAGCTTCAGAATATAGCACAAAACCAATCACAGAATCACAGAATTATTGAGGCTGGAAAAGACCTCTGAGATTATCAAGACCAGCCTGTGAGCTAACATCACCACATCAGCTAGACCAAGGCACTAAGTGCCACGTTCAATCTTTTTTTAAACAACTCCAGGGATGGTAACTCCTCCACCTACCTGGGCAGTCCACTCCAGTGTCTAACCACCCTTTCCATGAGGAATTGCTTCATAGCATCTAATATAAACCTCCCTGGTGCAGCTTCAGGCCATGCCCTCTTGTCCTATCACTAGTTGTCTAGGAGAAGAGCCTGACCCCCACCTTTCTGTAAGTTCCCTTCAGGTAACTATAGAGCATTATAAAGTCCCCCTAAGTCTCCTCCACACTAAACAGCTCCAGCATCCTCAGCCTCTGCTCATAAGACTTCCCATCTAGTTCCTTCACCAGTCTCATTGCTACCCTCTGGAACTGCTCCAGTCCCTTAATATCTCTCTTGAAGCAAAAGCCTAGAGCATCACACAGTACTGGAGGTGAGGCATCACCTATTCTGAGTGTAGGGGGAGAATTACATGCCTGGCCCTGCTGGCCACCCTATTCCTGACACAAGCCAGGATGCCACTGACCTTTCATGTCACCTGGCTCATATGCTGGCTCATATTCAGCCAGTTGTCAACCAGTACTACCAGTCTCTCTCTGCCAGGCCACTCTCCAGCCACACATCTCCTGGGGTATAGCTCTGCTGGGGATTATTGTGACCAAAATGTAGAACTTTGCACTTGGCCTTCTTAAACCTCATCCCATTGACCTCTACCCACTCTCCCTGCCTGTCCAGAATTCTCTGCAGCATCTCCCACCTCTCCAGCCTGTGCCTGAAGAAAAGGTGATTCGGCCCTCCAATCATCCTTGAGGCCCTCCTCTGGACACATTCCAACAGTTCAATAGATTTCCTGTGTTGGGGGCTCCAGAACTGGATGCAGTACTACAGATAGAGTCTCATGAGAGAACAGAACGGGAGAATCACCTCCCTTGACCTACTGGTCAAGCTTCTCTTGATGCAGCCCAGAATGCAGTTGGCTTTCTGGGCCACAAGTCAACATTGCTGGCTCATGTTGAGTTTTTTGTCAACTAACATCCCCAAGTCCTCAAGGCTGTTCTCAATCTGTTCACCACCCAGCCTGTATTTGTTCCTGGGATTGCCTTGAACCAGGTACAGGACCCTGCACTTGGCGTTGGTGAATCTCATGAGGTTGGTACTAGCCCACTCTCAAGCCTGTCCAGATTTCAAGACGCACACCACATCACACAGCTTGGTGTCATCAGCACACTTGCTGAAGGGGTACTAAATGCCACTGTCCATATTGCCAACAAAGATGTTAAACAGCACTGGTCCCAGTACTGACCCTTGAGGAGAACCACTCATCACTGCTCTCCATTTGGACTTTGAGCTGTTAATCACAACACTTTGAGCCCCTACACTGTCCATGCAAACCAACTAATGGAGTCTTAATTTTTAAGTCAAGGAATTTGGCAGATCAAGATTAACAATATCAACTCAGATTAGTACAGAAAGCACTGTTACTAATGGCTGATGTAACACGAGTAACGAAGGTGATAAGGAAGTAAACAAAACATATGTCAATTAAAAATAGACAGGAAGAGGAAAAATTACCAGGATCAATTTTAACATGTAAAAAGTGCTAAACCAGAATAGTGAATTAGATGGATAGTCTAAACAGCAGAGGAAGAGATATCACTTGTATTATTATTTATTCTGAGTTTTATATCCATTATTTTCTTAACATGAAGCTCATCACACTTTGCACTGACATTCAGAAGCATGACCGAGTCACAGATTTGTGAGCTGGAATCTATTCAATAAGCAGGAACAACTGAGCCATACTCTCCACTGAATTCCGACATGTCTTAAACATCACTTCCACTTCACCTTCGTTGTAATTCAACACTCTTTTCAACACCCAGCACTAGTAAGGAAGTGATCCTACCTAACTGAGCTCTATATGAGACCACATAAAAAATAGGATGATACCTGCTTTCAGCTGATAGGGATGGCTCTTGTCTTTATGCCTTAACCACTGACTAGTGATGATGAATAAAAATCACAGTGAGTCTTACCAAGTGTTGTTTACAGCTGTGAAGAGCTGATCAATCATATAACTATGGATAATTAACAACAAATAGGATTATATTCAGCAATATATTAAACACATTAACTTCAGTGAGACCCTCCAAATTTATTCTTACAGAATAAATAATACCTCTCATTATCTTCCACTTCATGGAATAACAATACACTTTTATCTTCCTTCAGCTACAATTTATATCTTACTCTCATCAGCCTATGGATGTAGGCACCAGATACATTTTTCTTTAAGTTAAAATATGCAAATGTGATAGCACTGATCACTTGCTTGCCTTTCTACTTCTATTCATTAGTTATTTAAAATTTGCCTGTTTTTCTTGCTGATGAATGGTGTCATCGGTTGCCCAGTAGATCAGGTCCAAAATGAAATTAATTTAGTTAATGTGTGAATGGACAGAAATAAAAAAAAAAAAGGTAGGTTCAACATCACTTGCGAAAGTTGTAGGCAAAAAGTAAGACTAGCTTTATTTGGTGAAAAACAATACGACACATTTCATTCACAAAACATACAGGACTAACACAAAGACTTGCAGAGAATAATCACATGTTCTGACATAACTGGACTGAGCTGCTATCTCCATCTCTTCAAAGGGAAGAGGCTTCCAGTTCTTTTTCCTTGTGAAAAAATTGGTTCTAATCAGTCCATGCATACATCCCTCAGCATCAGCAGGAATTTTAAAGTACAATTCCCTGTTCCATATGCTTCCAAGCCAGTCTTCCATTTCCATTGTGCTGATTTCTATGAGCTAGGAATGAGGGAAAGAGTCTCTATTCCACCAAACAATGGATTGCAAGCAAAAGCTTTCCTCCACTAATCTATGAAGGTTCAAAAACTTTCTTCAGCTACTTCATTCCAAGAACAAGATTACTGCCATGCTCAGTTCCAGCTTGCTTTCAAAGCAGACAAAAAGTGAAGAAGCAGCAGGAAACCAGAAATGGGAAGCTCCAAACCAGTGGTACTAGTTTGCAGAGTGACCTAAAATTAAAGGATAGCTTGAAAATCTAAGCCACTTGTGACAAGTTGCCATAGCAGATCCCTATTCCCTCACACCAAGAAACTCACCAGATCCAAAGTACAGAAAATGAAGGTTATTACTATCAGTATTTTGAATGCTTATTTTACTTATTGGCTCAATGAGATTTTGCACTGTTTTAAGAGAAAACAGAGCTGGAAATGTACCACTAAATGCTACCAACTAAAGTATTTAAAAAACAGATTCAAACTTTTCATAACAGAGCCATGTTTTAGTGTTTGCATTATGACCCTTTCCCCACTGTTAAGTCTTCTTCTATGCTGTAAAAATACTGTCATTTCTAATATAACAAAACTTCAGGCTGTGAAATGTGATGTTACTTACACTGAACTAATGTGAAAAGTAAAGGAAAGGTCACTGGCATCACAGCAAGGAAGTAGGCATGGGTTGATTCTCCAGTGAAGCAGGCTGCTATTATTAGCTGCTTACTTGATCTGGTAGTGGAATGGGTTTGCTAGATTAATTAGTAGAACTTGGAAGCAAAGTGTCAAGAACAGTGAAAACTGACACACATCCCTTTCCTAATTGTGTAATACTGTTTCTTAACATAGACTGTACCCTTCTTTAACTACTCATCTATTAAAACATTTATGAAAGCTCCTGCAGCAATAAGGTCTCTGTGAATCTCCTCTGACACTTGACATCTTTGCACCTGCTCTTTTGGGTTTCACACCCCTTCTGCTAATGTTAGATGGTGTATCTTATACTAGTTTCATAGACCAGCTGTTGCTTTGCATGGATTGATGACATTTTGGCTGAATGAATTAGAAAACAATTCATCATGCATGTTAAGCAATTCAAAGAGAAAGCAAAAGAGGGTGAAATAACATCCGGTCTAACAGAAATGCATCCAAGCCAAGCAACAGGAAAAAGAAACCTGACTGTGAACTGTATTCACAGAAATGCTTGCTCAAATAAAGTCAACACATTTTCTGCCAATGAATTAAAATTAGGAACTTCAAGAGAGATTTGCTAATCCTGTTAGCTTGACAGTACCCTTTATTACACCAATTATTTATGCTATGTGGTCCTGTACACTCTTGCCCCAGATAAAATTCAGTCTTCAGCAAACTCAACACATAAAAATCCTGAAGATGTGAAGAATCTATCAACATTTATAACCCCATTGAATGAGCGAGGAGGGAGCTAAATGTGAGTTTCTCAGTGCTTGACTGGATAGTGGAACCCCTAGGTGATTAATATCCTGCATATCCATATGATTGTGTTTTTTATCTTAAAATTGCTACATGAGTAAAAAGCAAATGGGAAAGGGGAAAAACAGCTTTGGAAATTTACAGCTTTGAAGAACAATGAAGCAAAACAACCTATCATTTGACATTTCTATTGACACTGCTGGTGTCCTGCCTGCATAACCAAGATACCGCTTTGGGAATATGTGTGAGTCATGGATCAGAAAAACAAAAAGTTACATGGAAATGCCAAGTAAGGGCTTCTTTGAAATGTCCCCACACTTGCATGAGATTGTGCTTCTGCTCTTCCTGCTAAATATTTTTATTTGCTGAATGGGCCTGCTCAGAAAACCAGACCAAAAGACACCAAGAACATTCCAACTGTTGAATCTCAGTTTTTAAATATTTTTTTGAAACTGTATGAATGTATAAATACTTATTTATGTCTCTTCTGGACACTTTTGTGTTTGAAAACCTGAGGAGAATAATGCCAGTGCCTAATGAATCTTTAATCATAACAGCAGTTTTTTAGTCACACAAGTTAACAGTGTTAAAAGACACTACAACAACTAATTATAATTATAATCTTCATGTAAACAAAGCAAAAAACTCCTGGCATTCTAGACAGCTACAAGTGATGATGTGTTACTGGACCTGTTAGTCACCAATGCAAGTGAGCTCATCATTTACATCAAGATTGGAGATGGTCAGGTCTGCCATGATCACACACTGGTGAAGCTCACAATCCTGAGGAATATGGGTCAGGCAAAAGCTAAAATCAGGACCCTGGATTTTAGGAAAGCAAACTCGCACCACTTAAAGGAGTTAGTCAAAAGGACCTCCTTGGAAACAGTCTTCAAGGATGAGGGAGCAGAATAATGCAGGCAAACCTTTAAGGATGTCTTCCAGAGAGTGCAAGAGGTGCCAGTCCTGAGGGGTAAGAAACCAAGCAGGGAGGAGAAAAGAATAAGATGGCTGAGTCAAGTTAAAGGGTAAGAAGGAACTACACAGGCAATGGAAATGGGGTCAGGTATCCTGGGAAGAGCATGACACTGTCTAATTGTGTAGGGATGAGGTCATGAATGCCAAGGCAAGGCTGGAGCTGAACTTGGCAAATGTTGCCATGAATAATAAGAAGGTTTTCTACAGCTATGTTATCCAGAAAAGGCAGGTCAAAGAAAGCATAAGCATTGTGATGAACAAGACTGGCAAGCTGGTAGCGAGAGGCAAGGAGAATGCTGAAGTACTCAACAACTTTTTTGCCTCAATCTTCACTGGCAATTTCTCTTCACATACCTCAGATAATATATGCATGGATGGACCACACGATGAGATGCATCTAAGATCCCTGAGGGAATTGGCTGATGTAGCTGCCAAGCCAATCTCCATAATATTTGAAAAGTCTTGGCAGTAAGATGAAGTCCCTGGTGACTGCAGAAAGGGAAACATTGTCCCCATTTTGAAAAGGGTAATAAGGAGGACCCTTGGTGCTACCTATATGACAGCTTCATGTCTGTGCTTGGTAAGATCATGGAATATATTCTTCTACAAGCTATAGTAAGGCACGTGAAATATAGGAAGATGATTCAAGACAGCTACCATGGTTTTGCCAAGGGCAAATTTTGACTGATGTACCTAAGAGTCTTATGTGTTAACATGACTACATCAGTAAACAATGGAAGAGCTATGGCTGTTTTCTATTTACACTTCTATACAGACTTTGACACAGTCCCCCACACATCCTTCTATCTAAATTTGAAAGATTTGGATTTGATGCATTAAGTAGATGATAAGGAATTGATGGGATGGTCACATACAGAGGGTAGTAAATGCCTCAAAGTCTGGAGAGAGATCATTGTCAAATGCTGTCCATTAGTCTTCTGTTCTGGGACCAGTGCTGTTTCATACCTTCATCAGTGGCATAAACAGTGGGATTTAGGGCACACTCAGCAAATCTGTAGGTAATGCCAAACTGAATGCTGCTGACATGCCTGATGGATGGAACACCATCCAGAATGACCCAGATAAGTCTGAAGAGTGGGCCAAACTAATCCTCATGAGGTTCAGCAAGAGCAAGTACAAGGTCCTACACCTGTCTCATGGCAACCCAAAGCACAGATACAGGTCAGTGGATGAAGGGATTAAGAGCAGGCCTGCACAGAAGAATGTAGGGGTACTTGTGGGCAAAAAAGCTGTACATGAGCCAACAATATGTGCTCACAGACCAGACAGCCAACCATATGCTGGGTTGCATCAAAAGAAGTACCTAAATTGAACATTTAAGAAAGATGGGGACCATCTTTTTAGCAAGGCTTGTTGCAACAGGAAAAGGAGACTAGATATAAAAAAGAATTTTTTTACAATGAAGATGATGAAACACTGGAACACTGTGCCCAGAGAAGTAGTCCCCCATCTCTGGTAGCATTCAACATCAAGTTGAACAAGGCTCTGAACAATCTGACCCACTTGATGAAGTCCTTTCTCACTGCATTGTCATGGGAGCAAATGCCCTTGAAAAACCCCTTCCAACCAAAAGTATCTGATGATTTTTGGTTTATATCATTTGAAAGATCCTAAAATCTGTACTCGTAAATATCAGGAATTAGATGAAGACATATATGCACCACAAACACAAAACAAGAACTTACTTAGTCTGTTGAAAACATGATGAGTTAAAACAGAGCCAGAAAGCATAACCTTGCCATTTCTGTGAACATCAAAGATCATTTTATACAGGACTGATGGAGAAATGTAGGCATACATATATATGCTCTTTCTTTAACAGCCACTTCCTCATTCCCTCACTTTGCACTACTTAGACCTCACAAAGAGTACAGAAAATGGTCTAGACCACTTATTGGGACAGCTCAGATGTGATATTGAATACTATTGAAAGCACAAGTTTGCAAAGCTCCCTCATATTTTCAGCATCAGAACATCTAGCTATAAGCATTTCTATCTTGCTGCTGGTAGTGCGGAGTGACAGCATGTGCCACTCATTTTCCATCTCATAAAAGTTCCTTCAGGTCACATCTATAGATAGTCTTGGGTGATATAGCATTATTAGCAGAATTTTATTGCAATATGTCCTCTAACACAGAAAAACCAGGTACTCTGCCATGCACAAGGAACATTAATTGTATGATTCAATAAATAATTGTAGAAAGTAATACTTTCTGAAAGAAACATACCCCAAAATGAAGTAGTCTTCCTACAAACTATATCAGAATCCCCGTTATTTTTAACATTTCTGGTAAAACAAATTAGCCACATAAAATATATGAAAATATCAATAGGAAGTCTATTCAACTATCAAAATACAAATACCAGCACCATGTCAGTCCTTAAATTCACACACAGCAGATAAGAAAAATTTAGAACCAGATTCCCCCATCACTTCCATTCTCCCTGCAGCTACAGTGATAATCCTATTGTGCTAGGAAAGAAAGCATGTGACATAAACGGGCATACTTCTCCTTAATATCTTAGCTAAAGGAATAAATTTACCTCCATGGAATAGTTTTATCTATCTCAAGGAAGAATGTGACCATTGTGCACATTCCTCTGCTGACCCTCACCACTGATATCTAAAGGGATCTGTTACAAATTGGCTGCATAAATGCAATGCTATGTAAGTTGTCTTTTCTTAAGAAGTGTGTGGCCAGTAGGACTATAGAGGTCACCCTCCCCCCCTCTACTCTGCCCTGGTAAGGCCACATCTGGAATACTGTGTCCACTTCTGGGCACCTCAGTTCAACAGGGACAGGAAACTACTAGAGAGAGTCCTGTAGAGGGCAAAGAAGATAACTGGAGCCTGAAGCATTTTTCTTATAAGAAAAGATTGAGAGAGCTGTGACTGTTTAGCCTTAAGAAGAAAAGAGAGGAGACTTGATCTACGCCTATAAATATGTGAAGGGTGGCTTCAGGGAGGACAGTGCCAGAGTGTTTTCTATTGTGCCTGCTGACAGGAAAAGGAGCAATAGGCACAAGCTGGAACACAAGAAGTTTCATTTAGAAATGAAGAAAAATTCTTTACAATACAAGTCACAAAGCACTGAAAAAGGCTGTCCAGAGAAAGGGTTGTGGAGTCTCTTTCTCTGGAGATACTAAAATCACACCTATTTAATTAAGTTTAATGTGCAATGTGTTTTAGGCAGTCCTGCTTTAGTAGTGGGTTGGACATGACGATTTCTTGAGGTCCCTGTGATTCTAACATTCACATGTTATTCAAGCAATTTTTTACTCATGAGCAGAAAAGGGCATTCATAAATTATAAATGTAGACAAAACAGACTTGAGTTCAACTGCTGGTCCGTAAACCTTTTTGTCAAAGGACTAACTTTGCAACTACTAATAATCTAATAGTTAAGGTAATGAAATATTTTTTAAAAACAAAATTGTTATACATCCAACAGTAGGAGAAGATTAAATTGAAAAGCAGACATTGAAATGACTCGCTCTTCATTAGGCAGAGTTTAAAATGGTGTGAAATCCTAAGCTTTGAAAAAGTAGAAGACAAGAGGACTCAACTTCTTTTTTTTGTTTGTTTTAATGGAGCATCATACTACATCCTTTTAAGAATCAGTGGTGTGACTCACAGAGTGCTGTGTTGGAAATAAAGAAAGCGCTTTCTACAATAAATAAACAGAAACATGAATGCTGTGCTTACCACTCCAGACGCTATGCCACAAGGCATGTCACTCAAAGCACAAGTCTGAAAAACACCTAGCAGAAATATTGATGAAAATCTGAGTACTTGACATACATGTTCCTAGCAGGCTGCTACAGCCAGTCAATACTGCATTTGGCCAAGTAAAATTCTATAGTTTGGGGTGTTTTGGTTTTTACACACACACACAGAGATTGGAAAAGTTGGATACATTGCTACCAGATATTGACTCTTTAACAAAATTAAGATCCAGAAGACTTCTATTGTGCTAGAGAATCTTGGTCATAGCAAACCTCAGCTTAAAATAGATGCATTGAAGTATTGAACTGGCTAAAAGCTCAACACTAAAAAGACAAGAGGTGTAGTCAGCATACATGCAGGAAACCTCTTTAACAACTGTTACTGAAAAGTAGTTAAAGGTGCTTAACATTGTGGATTATCTGGTAAGACTGCACCAGGAATACTTTGTTCAATTCTGGGCTCCTCAATTTAGGAAGGACAAGATGCTACTGGAAAGAGTTGTCTCCAGTACAGTGCAATTACTAATGTGACCAGGGGACTGGAGCATCTTCCTAATGAGGGAAGGCTGAGAGAAATGAGTCTGTTTAGCCTCTAAAGGAGACTGAGGGAAGATATCATCAATGTTTCTGAGTATCTGTAATGGGTTAGAGTGAGGGCCTAAATTGGTTTGGGTTGGTGCCTGCAATTCAACCACAAAAAACAGTTCTTGGCAAGAATTCAAGAGGCAATGAAGCAACTTTTCTAACAAGAAAAGGGTTTACTGAACCCATCACCAAGAAAAGGAAAAATCCCCAAATAAGTAACAGAATCAAAAAGATAAAATAGAAACTGTATCACAATGCTTTTACATACACTCTGAGAGAAATGAGAGACAGCTAATGCACTGGGGTTTTGGATTTAGATGAGAGGCCTGGGGAAAAAAGAGAGTGTACACCAACACTCATAACCAGAAAGCCACCACACTTCCAGAAGGAAAAGGGATAGGAGGTGGGTGGCAGAAATACAGTACAAAATGTACATTTGGTGCTTGTGAAAAACTTCCTTTTCCAGTCCCTCTTGCAGATTCCCTGATGTCTCAGGCATACTTCTAGCTCC
>VZRI01000600.1:39947-51497 GCA_013397515.1 Upupa epops
CACACACACACACACACACTTGCACTCCATTTCCAGAAGGGAAAGGGGGAATGGGGGGAAAGTGTCAGAAACACAGCACAAAATACAGGTTTGTTGCTTGTGGAAAAGTTTGTTTTCTGGTCCTCTTGCAGACATCAGCCCTCCCTGACATCCCAGGCGTACTTCTAGTTCCCCCTGGCTCAGGGGCTCTTCTTTGAGGCTATAGCAGCATCAAATGTAGATGATATTACAGAATCCCAGACTGTCTGTTTGCCAAAGGTACAGGAGATCAGTACTTATGANGAATTTGAGCATAAGGAGGAACATTTTCATAGTGAGGGTAACAGAGCATCAGAACAGACTGCCCAGAGAGCCTGTAGAGTCTCTTTCTCTGGAGATACTCAAAATCTATCCAGATATGTTCCTGTCCAATCTGCTCTAGAACCTTCTCTGGCAGGGTGGTTGGACTGAATGATCTCCTGAAGTCCCTTCTAATCTCTACTGTTCTATGAATCGATGTTTCTATTAATGGATGGCTGATGGAGCTGGGTCTGTTTAGCCTGGAAAAGGGGAGGCTCAGGGGTGACCTTATCACTGACTATAACTACCTAAAAGGTGTACCACCTTTTAGGTAGTTATAGTCAGGCAGGGGTTGGTCTTTTCTCCCTGGACACTGGAGACAGGACAAGGGGTCACAGTCTTAAGTTCCATCTGGGGAGGTTTAGATTTGACATTAGGAAAGTGTTTTTCACTGAAAGAGTGATCCGGTTTTGGAACGGGCTACCCACAGAGGTGGTCGAGTTGCCTTCTCTGGAGGTGTTTAAGGTTAGGCTGGATGAAGTGCTGAGTGACATGATCTAGATGTCAGATGTTTAGGTTTACTTGGTTGGTTTTAGGTTGGACTGGATGATCTTTAAGGTCTTTTCCAGCCTTATCATTACTGTGATACTGTGAATATACTGGTATTTTAACTGATCACTTTTCAATTCATATATGTGAAATATTACTACATCACATACATTTTAAAAAACCCTTGCATACCTGGAATGTATGTGCATTAGTAATGTTGGCACTGATTAATTAATCAGTGAAGATGATTTTTGCAGCGGGGGTAGAACTACCCAAATATATAATGTGAAATATTAACTTGATCTTCCCCAAGTACACTCTGTTTTGTCCACATTAGTAAATCATAAAAAAATTCCCTGTATTTTTTCTCAAGCCATGATTTTCTTGTTCTATTTTCTCACAGTATCATGCTGAGAAGAGGTAATGAGTGAGCAGCCGTATGGGCATTTGGCTATTAGCCAATGTTTGGTTATTAGCCCACCACAACACTTCAAAGTGTCTTTCTGATTTCCCTTTCTACATTCTTAAGACTAACTCAATATTTTAATTCTTTAGTTATGTGCCAATGTCTACAACATTTGCCTGTCAGAGAATCAAACATCATGCGCCTACTACATCAGCAAGGACACTGGTGCAATTGCTCTGAATTACATCAGCCATATTGAGTACATCAAAGACAAAACACTTTGAAGCATTTTAAGTAATTTTGCAAAAGTGTTCCTCTAATTATATGTTCAGCTTCCAAAGCTGCCCTTGAAATGTTAGTTCTGGGATACTAACTTTATAAACTAAATCAGAAGAGTTTGGTGTAGTCTACCTCCTATGTCACTGCAAGTATAAATTAAGTGCTTGCCTCCACATTAGACAGTGCCAGTATTTTTTCTCTTGTCCTTCTAGGACATGCTGATGTGCTATTGCTTCCAGTTTTTGCTGCTATATCAAGTCTTTTGCACAGCTTCATATTTTTCCATAGATTCTATGTGAAACATTATGCAGTAGCCTAGAAGGGGAAAATATTTTTGAGCTTTCCAAGAGAAACACTGGTCTTTTAGAACTCTGCTCTGGAAAGGCTTACATGCACAGTTAGTTTTACATGCAAAGACTGCCCATAATGCATAGACATGAGTAAGCCTTGATTTCAACATATCAATGATCGGAGCTAAATTCATTCATACTCACTTTTCTGATTCCAGAAAAACTTCCTTTTTTCTCAGATAATTTTTATCTTATTTATCTCATATGTTTGCTATCTGAAGGAGTAGGAGAGGAAGGAAATGCTACTGCTAGCATTTCTATCCAGTGTCAACTTATTATGTGAAGCTTATTTTCACTCTGTGCTTCAGTTTCCTTCACAACATTTTATAGAATCACATAACCTCTTTGGTCAGAAGAGACTTTTAAGATTAGGTCACCGCTAAACCATGTCCCTGAGTACCAGGTCCACTCATAATTTAAATACTTCCAGGGATGGTGACCCAAAGACTACTCTGGGTAGCCTACTTAAATGTTTAATAACCATTTTGGTGAAGAATTTCTTCCTAACATCCAGCCTAAAGCTCCCCTGATGCGGCTTGGAGACATTTCCTCTAGTCCTACTGCTTGCCACCATGGAGTAAAGATTGTCCCCCTCCTTGCTTCAGCCTCCTTTCAAGTAGTTGTAGAGAGCAAAGGTCTCCCCTCAGGCTCCTTTCCTCCAGACTAAACAAGCCCAGTTTTCTCAGCTGTTTTTTTAACAGTTCTTTTCTGATAAACTCCTTTACAATGAAATGTCAGAGGGGAAAGTTAAATACAGTTTGTATTTTCTCACATAGAACCTAAGCATGACCAAAACAGACCTCACATAAGTTTAATCCACTCTGACATTGCCACAAATCACCATTAACAGAGACAACAAGTAGGAGAAGACACTGACATTTCTTCATAAAGCTTCCCACATACTCCAGGAATCAGGAGAATAAGAATCTGAGAACTGCAGATCTGAAACCCTGGCTACCTACCAGCAGTGGTTCAATTTCTCTGTGAACACATCTCAGAGCACCTGCAGCATAAACAGTTATGCATCCAACACAAGAAGCAATGCTGGTGCATGCCTAGTACTCCTTTTCTTATGCTTTGTAATATCCCTTTCAGACAGATATTGATGCTCACAGTAACATGCAATGCTGTTTATAGAGATCTCCATACTCTTTTAAAATGAAAACAGTGAGAACAAATGAAATTTTGTATGTGAATTTAACTGTCAAAATGCAGTTCACTTTCACATAAAATAGCTATTTGCAGCCTTATTCTTATCATCACTGGCAAAATTTCCTTTGGGATCTTGTCTTCCTTCATGTATCAGAACAAATATAAGCAAAATTTTAGTCACTAGAAAAATATAAACATAGAAGCTTGGTGTTGTTTAACTCCTGCTAAGGCATTTTTCCATGATATTACTAATAAAACGCCTAAAAACTGCAAGGAATGAGATTTTGTCTTCCAAGAAATTTTAAGACTAATAAAGTACCATTCAAGCCAAATAAAAAAAGTTGGAAGAAACATCATTTGTTATCTTACTTCAAATGGAAGCTCTGTTATTTCCATATTTCCAGACAAATCCAGTTTTTCCAGATTCTCACAATCACCCAATTCTGGAGGGACTGACTTCAAGTTATTGAAACTGATGTTGAGCACTCTGAGGTTTTTTAGGCAGCCTGTAAGGGAACGATAATTAAAATCAGTGCATATAAAAAGAAAGCAAACTCCACAACACATGAAGGAGGTGATCCTGCTGTGGCAGGGGGATCGGACTAATGATCTTTTGAGGTCCCTTCCAATCCCTAATGATTCTATGATTCTATGAAACATGCAAAAAATAAAAAAGTAAATAATAACTACAAATGTTATAATATTTTTAATAGAACCTGTTTATTGGGAAAGGTCATTCCTACTAAACTTAGTATGGCAAAACATTCTGGTTTTGGTGTCCAGCACTGCATACTTTTCATTACAAAAGCTAATAGATGTGTGCCTTTTTTTCCTGATTTTCTTTATTGTAATTCATCATCCTTCTTGGCTTAATTTTAAGGTCCTCGTAATACTCTAGGCTACATTTGGAGACACTGTATTTTCCAATTCTTCAATTCAGAGCACTATGTAATCTTCAGTAAAAACAAGCTCAGGAATATCATTAATGTATTATGCCAAAATGAATTATACTGTATTATAATGTATTATACTGAAAACAAATGCAAGGTGAACTGAGTAAGAAAACCGAATGTTAGTCAAGGGATCTTTAAACACATGCATAACATATATAAAAAATGAGAACATTCTATGGACAGTTGTGTTGTTACACCTATTATATGGATCATTACAGAATCACAAAATGGGTTTTATGTGTAAGGGAACTTCAAAATCATCTAGTCCAAAATCCTTTTCAGCCCAGTCTTGAACATTTCTCATGAGATATCCACAGTTTCTAAAGGAAACCAGTTCCAGTGTCACACCACTCTCATAATAGAAGAAATCTTCTATTATAAGATTTCTTCTCTATCTTCAGTTTAAATCTACCTCTTTGTATTTAAAAACATTACCCTTTGTCCTGTCACTACAGACCAGGGAGAAAGTTTTTCTTCATCTTTCTAATAAACATGCTACAAATATTGGTATGCTGCAACAAAGTCTCCACCTAGCCCTCTCTTCTCCAGAATGAAAAACTCTTTCTGTCTTTCTTCATAGGACTGGGCATTTCAGACCTCTGAACACTTCCTCTCACCTCCTCTAGAACAACTCTAACATGTTCATATCTTCCTTATACTGGAGACCGCAGCTACATACAGTACTCTAGCTGAGGTCTCCCCAGTGTAGAGCAGAGGAGCAGAATAACTTCCTTTGACCTGCTGGCCACGTTTCTTTTGATACAATCCATGACACCATTGGCTTTCTGGGCTCCAAATGCCCATAGCCACGTCACATTCAATTTCACATGCAGTAGTATACCCAAGTCCTTTCTTCCTATTCTATTCATCTCCCCAGCCTGTATTCATATAAGAAATCGCCTCAATCCAGGTGCAGGATCTTGCACTTGGCCTTGTTGAGTTTAATGAGATGCACAAGGCCCACTCTTCCAGCTAATTATGTTTCCCTGGATAGCACTCCTTCCTGCAAGAATATGAATGCACCACTCAGCTAGGTAGCATTTGCAACATTTCCCTGCAATCAGCAGTATTTGTGTGATTTTCTAAGCACACAAAGCAACAATACACTACAACATTCACTAGGAAAACATCAGTAAGAAACTTTAATTCAGTAGTTGGAAACTGGGAATGAACAGCAACCTGTGTCAATAGGACCTTGAAGCAGACTGTATATTAACAAACCAAGATAACACATACACAAGATTTGCAATTTGATATCAGAATTATAGTTAGAAATACAATTTTTAAAAATAACCAAATGCTTAATAGAATTTAAATGGCTTTGGACAAAATCTTTGTACATTACATCTCCATTGCTCAAAACAGTGTTACAGTAGTGCTCAATGTGCTAACAGTCAATTAAAATACCTTCAAAGCAGAAGCTGGTTAGGAGCCACTCACTTTTTGCAACATGCAGAAATCCTTACCAGTGACCAGAAAAGAACAGAGAAGAAACATACGGAAATGAAAGGCCCACATTTTTTCCCCTGAGAAATTGCTGTTATCAAGAGGCATTCAATTTGATGACCAACACTAGTAGCTACCAAATCACACAGCACTTTACGTAAGCCCCAATGGGGAAGCCCCAATGTTGCTTGGTTGCAACATAGCCTTCAAAAGGTGGCTGGACCACTCAAACCTTTCTCACAGGTGGCAGAAAAGCTATATATTGTAAGAACTCTGTCATATCTCTACAGGTTGCAATGGAGAAAAAATATAGACCGTTCTATTCAGTTTCTTCCCAGCTCTGCCAGAAAAAGAAACTGAGGTGGTATTTCAAAATTTAACTCTCCTTTTAGGAAGGTAAATTTTTCATTCTTATTCACTGTGAAGTACTTTTTCAATTGAAATAACAGAAGTAAAATTTTCTGTAAGACCACAACAGGCATTGTGACAGTATATTACCCTTCTACACAGGTCGTTGGGGGCCACCTAATGATGTAAATCTGTGAGTTGACTTATTTTTTTAATTTTTAAGCTTGTAAAAAGCTTAAACACAGAAACACACACACACTGATACACCAATGTTTTTACTATTGCTGAAAACTGCTGATATAGCATGTGGACCACCTGTTGTTTCTCAGGCGGGAGTGGGCAAGAGTCTGGGAGGGGACATGACCAAGGCACAGGACCTTAATTAACCACATGAATGCACTGTAGTATATAACACCATGATCAGCAGTAAAAGCTGTGGAGTAGGTGAAAGGTTTCCAGAGTGGTTACTGCTTATAGACTGAGCACTTGTCTGATGGTGGTGAGCGACAGTTTTTGCACTACTTCTTTGTTCACCTACTTTTTTGTTTTTCCTCAGTTATTAAACCATTTTTATCCTGAGGCAAAAGTTTTATCACTTTTGTCCTTCCAATTCTCTCTGCATCTTCCTATGGGAAACTGAACAAGCAGCTGCAGGGAGGTAAGTGAGTTATGTGAGGCTAGCTGCCTATGAGTTTGAACCCAAAACTCATACATTTTTTAACTTTTAGCCATTTAAATTTGTGCTCAGGTCTGTTAGTAGCTGGAGAACTAAAGGGTACAAGGCATCTAGTATCACAAATGTCCCAGTCATCCTCTTGTGTTACTCTGTTCAGATGATGCATCTCTAGTACATAACTAAGAGATATGGAGCATAACTTCTTACAAAAGAAAAGAAAAATCACAAAAATGTAACAGCCTTTTTGAGCAGTGGTGGAGGCAAGCATATCTTCCCTTTCTGACTTTTTTGCCTTCTGAAACCATGGCTTTTGAAGCTTTTTTAATCCTGTCACAGTTTCTAGCACGTCTGTTGTGTCAATGTTCGCTATTTGGTTGTCCCAGCTATGCTGGTACGAGAAAGCAAGTAGAAAAATCACATTTTTTTATTGTTGCGTATAACATCTCTATAGTCTGACAGAAGTGCAATACAGAATTTGCAGTCTATTGCCAGTAACTGCTGTGGTTAAGATTCTGGAAAATCCTTGAGTCTTAAAACTTAATTCTTATAACAAACTGAGGACAACACAGATGAGTAGGATACACTTCACCAAGATCTACCTGCAGGGAGCACTCCCTTGTAATTCTGTGTAATAGTTGCTTTTTCACCTGTGTCACCTGACAGCAGAGCACTAGTCAAGCATTAACCATCCCTCTAGGACTGTAAGACACACATAAGATTAGCCAGAACCTCATGGATGAAACTCTTACACAGTCATTTCACATAATCTCATTTATCACCTTTTGTCTTAAAAGCAGGAGGTTTTTTTACATCTACTGTTTTTACAGAAAAAAAACAAAGTTACATATTTTAATAGTTTTCATTATTTGAAATGCCTTTTTATTGACAGTCTGAATTTGTACATGTAGGTTTTAAAACCTTTAATTCTTTTGCCACTTTTATGCGTAAATATGTCTTTTCCCTCATCTTGACTTCTCTAATATTCTTATAGATAGCAGACATCAGAATTCACCTTAATACCCTGAAAAAGACAATTCTTGTAAATCTCCTTCACAACATAAAGAATCCTCTCTTTGAATGATCATATTACGCTTATTTTCATCCATTCCCATCTGGAATAACTTTTCTTAAACTGTGTATCATAGTCAATTGACCTTTTGTGACTGTTAGGAAGGGAATTTTGTTTCTTTAATTGTTTGCATGTAATAAATTCATGGCTTTTTGAACAAATTATCTCCTGAGCACATGACCTTGAATTCTGTAATTATTAATCTAATCTGTACTTTTTTGGAAGCCTGTCTGCCCATCCAGCTTTTTATAGTTACTCTTGTTTGTGCAGTGACAATTAAACATACACACTTCATCAGCAGAAAAATTCAGTAGTCTAGTTCTTCAAAATAATTAAATACACTGAAGAGTGAGCACTGAGAAACTCCACAAGTGATCTTCCGCCTGACCAATAGCATCTTTATCCAAGTAAGTGCCTTGGTTCCTCTGAGTTAATCCTGTTGCATCAAAGTCCATTTTGTTGGATTCAGACATTCATTTTCTGTAGTTCACACTACCAAATACTTAATGGGATGCCAGATAGACAAGATTTACTACTTGAAGCTCAAGTACCTTCTCTAAAGAAAGACAGAAGTTAAATTAGTTGATCAGAATTTGATTTTTCTTTATGTATTTTTAATTCAACCTATTTCCCAGTCAGATCCATGTCTGCAATTACTACTTCCACTAAAAAAATGCTGTTTTGAATTCTTGCAGTCTATCCAAGTATAGAATTAGGTTACATGAGTTGCCTGAATAATAATCCATGTTACAGTCTCAGGTCTTTTCACTTCTCCGAAAGATTCATTGGGGAGCACTGAATCTCTATATAACCTTCAAATACCATAGTCATTGTCACTAAGATTCCACACATTCTCACTCGTATTTGAAGATTGTTGCCATAAAAGCTGAGAGAGAGGAGGATTGAGGGTGTGTAAGACACTATGTAAGTAGGATGACATTAACTGACCTCTAACCTGTATTTAGGGTCTCATTTAGACATCCTCAGGGCAGAAGTTCTTCACTTTCTTAGGTATGGTCCCCAGCCACTGACAGCTTAATAAACATGCGATACAACAATTGAAGCAGTCTTAGAAGGTGACAAAGGAGGTAACATAGCACTCACAGATGTGCAGATGTAGAGCAGGATTTGCCCACCACACCTGCCTGCCATACAATTGAATAATACTCAAGTACAACTCCTCAATTAAAAGTAATAATAATGAAATCATTGCTGCTACAAGCACTGTTGCTAACTGTGCTTAATAGCACTGCATTTTCAGTCCTATAAAAAATGCAAATTCAGGAGTTAAATGGCTAATATCTCTCTGTTTTCCAAGGAGAGGCACTAAAAGCAGTAATGAAATCCAGGGTTTTTCTGACAGTCTCACAATTAAGTGCATTTTATTTTAAACTGGGAGTTGCAATGCCACAGTTGTTGCTAAGATAACACTTCTTGTCAGTTTAAATTTTTAATTCATTATTTGAAAACATTAAACCAGCAATTAAACTCTGTAATTTCTGATGGGCAATGCAGCACAGTATCAGTGATAATGCAACTGCACCACTTAGGTAATCCTAGATTAGTGTTCCTAACAAGATGTAGGAGGCAAAATACAGATGCAGTTACAGAGATCCCTTATGGTGTAAGGATCCAAATCAATACAAATAAAGAACTAATTGTATAACCTGGAGTTTCTTCATTGATCTGCAATGGTTTGAAGGTAGCTTTCTATGGGCCAAGACAACTAGTCTCCCATTACCAGTCTTTTCTGCTGGATTAGTGACACTGATTTTGAATCATCTGAAAGGAGATAATGATATTCAGGATTACAAATAACAGCTAAGACTGTTTAGGTTTTCTTTTAGTTCTGCTTCCTGAACACTTCTCCATAACAAACTAGCAAAACCCTATTTTTTTTGCCACAAGGGCTTATAAACTTGTAGCACAGTAGCGGATTACTGGACTATTAAAATTTCATTCTTTTTAATGTGTTCATTTAAAAAATTCAGACTGAGAGAAATTGCAAATGACTACTACAAACAAAAAAATAGAAAGGATAAAGCTCGGAATCTCAGTCTGTGGTCAGAATAGGATTAGTATAATGCTAAAGGAAAAGAGAAAGAAAATAGTTTACAAATTTAAGTTCTTTTGGACTGAATGGTACATTCATACATTTAATCATAAGAAATAAGGGTTTAATGAAAGAGCTGAAAATAAAATTAATAGGGAAAAATGCAATAGGCTGAATTGCACATATTCAGTTATATCAGAAATTCTGTAGAAAAATTATGTGACTTCTTTTTTCCATATCAGCAGACAAGCTGTAACATGGACTTGGGAATTCCTGGAGATCCCCCAAACTTTGCCCTTCCAAGGGGCAAAGTACATTATAAGCTCAGTAAACTGCAGTAAACTGGTTGGGAAAGGTAGAAAAGTATTTTTTCATTACCTTAGAAAGTGAAAAATCTTATTAATGGATAAAACATTTCCATCATAACTAGAATGTTGTGCACAACCTCCAACATTCCCACTGTGACCCAAAAGAAGACTAAGAAATAAATCACAGAATCTGCTATACCAAGAAGCATATTCTAATATTGTTATATATATAACATAAAGAATATTTCCAAGTCAATACATAGAAATCTTTTGGCAAAACCAGTTTATCTAATTAGCTGTTTCCATGACAATGTTTACAGACCAAGCTCTGTTAAATGGCATTATTTAAAATACTTTCAAGAAATTAATCTTTAAAAAGTGTATGCCTTAGCCAAAGTTAATGTTATTGACATTTATAAAAACAGTATGTTCACATTTTAGTACAATATTCTCATTTTTGGTAGCTAAAGTAGATAGATTAAAAAGCTAATATTCTCTCTATCTAGTCCAATAAAAGTGCAATTTTGTAGTTTTTTATGGACTAACCAATGGTTAAGTTTCAAGGAGCTTACTAGCTGTTCCAGCATGAGCAAACCATCATTTTGGCTGCTGGAGTTCAAGCAACCACATCCTCCTTCAAGTAGTCAACTTGCAACAGAGGTGTTTAACACTTCTTCTTGAAAAGGAGAATGTAAATAAAACTTTCCTCAGTTGCATACAAGACTGAGTTGTTGGTGAGATAATATTCAATACTGAATAAATTATGATGGCAAGAGATGATTCTGCAATTCCTCGCAACTAGATAGCAATTAAACTGAGAATATGTATTTTCTTATTGCAAATTCACACAGTAGGACACTGGCAATCTTCTTAGGATAAATGGTGTTTCAGGTATGTAGAAGTCATTTAAAACTGTACTACTTATAGTTTTCCCCTATGAGTTCTAGGAAATTGGATTAATGGCATGCACAAATAAAATTTTATACTGCAAGGTAAAGAGGAGACAAAAAATCTCTGTGATTTCTTATTAAAATGTCTCGACAGCATAGTTATTTTTATCCTTAAACATTTGACATACCAAAAATATGAGATAACATCATTAGGTACAAAAATTTTGATAACTAGGTGCTCCAGGACTTAGTTGGGTGCAAGAAGAAAGTCTATAGGCAGTGGAAGCAGGGACAAGCTGACTGGGAGGAGTACATGTAGCCAGCATGCAGATTAGAAAAGCAAGAGCAGAGACACAATTCAATCTGGCCAGGCGATAAAGGGAAACGAGGCCTTATTTGCATACATCAATAAGAAAAGGAAGGCTAGGGATGACACAGGGCCTTTTGGGAGGGAAAATAGAGACCTGGTCACAGATGATATGGAGAAGGCTGAAGTGCTTAGTGACTTTTTTGTCTCGCTCTTTAACAGTAAAGGCTCTAGCCACTCCACTCAAATCCAAGTAGAAAAAGAAAGAGACATAGCAAAGGGTGATCCAACCACTTTCAATGATGAACACTTTGAGACAATCTGAAGAATTTAAACATGCACAAGTCACAATATCACAGTATCACAGTAATGATAAGGCTGGAAAAGACCTTAAAGATCATCCAGTCCAACCTACAATCAACCAAGTGAACCTAACATCTGACATCTAGATCAAATCTAGATCACTCAGCAATTCATCCAGACTA
>VZRI01000601.1:34137-44440 GCA_013397515.1 Upupa epops
AGCCCCCTTCAGGGACTGGAAGGCTGCTCTGAGATCCCCCTGGGGTCTCTTCTTCTCCAGGCTGAACAGCCCCAGCTCTCTCAGCCTGTCCCTGTAGAAGAGGTGCTCCAGCCCTCTGTGTCCATCTGGAACTGAGGTGCCCACATCTGGACACAAGATTCCAGAAGGGGTCTCCCCAGGGCAGAGCAGAGGGGGAAGAGAACCTCTCTGGATCTCCTAACCATCCACCCTCTTCTAATCCACCCCAGGCTGCCACTGGCTTTCTCAGCCACCAGGGCCCATCGCTGGCTCCTGGCCATCCCGCTGGCCACCAGCACCCCCAGCTCCCTTTCCTCTGCTGCTCTCCAGCAGGTCAGTCACAGGATCACAGAACCACAGCATCACTAGGGTTCAGAAGGGCCCTCGAATCCCCACCCTATTCCGCTCCCTGGGGTGACTGTTGCCCAGATGCCAGACTCTACCCTGTCCTTTTCCAAGGGCAGAGGAAGCTACAAACCCCCACCTTCCTTCCGCTGCCCATCTGAGCTCACGGGGTTTCAATTCACTAGTCACGTTGCAGTCTTACCTTGCTGAAAGGATGAAGGATCTCTCCACACTTTCAATGTTCAGCTCATTCTGATAGGCTTCCTGAGTTGGCTTTTTAACCTTCAGTTGAGAGAGAAAAGGGGACTTTCAAACTGAACTGGCTCTTCTATCGTCGCTTTGTCAAGTGTCTTGGACTTTCACAGCAGAAGGGGTACGTGGCAGAGAAAAACATCAATGCAGCAGTCCAGAAGGCCCAGCTACTCTAAGATGACCTGATCCCCACCCTGTGGACCCACACAAACACTGAAGGCTACAGGGGAATCAAGCACAAGAGCTGTCAGACAGCTCCCGCTGCGCCTCAGCGCGCTCAGGTCTGTTGCCCTCTACGCACCTCCTGCAATGACACTGCTGCCTCTGGACCTCTAGTCCATCTGTGTACGCTACAGTGAGCGTCTGCCCATGTCCCCAGGGGCTGCATCACCTTGAGCATCCTTCTGAGCTAGCAGGTTTCAAACATAAGGGTGTTTAAAAGCTCAAGACGTCTGCTGGCAGAGGAGATCTTACAGCTCTGCCTGCGAAAGCAGGGGCCTCAACAGCAGCTGGGCACTGTGGCTGGACTTGCTGCTTTTCTCTGGCAAGGGCTAGAGACATTCCAGGGGTGACTGTTGTTCCCACTAACCTTTCTGTCTCACACCATGCATGCTGTCCCTTAGCTCTAGTCAGAGGGGCTCAGGGCTTCTCTCTGATGCTCTTCACAAAGGCTAAGAAACAAAGGCCCTGCGTTGCCTCACGCTTAGCAGACCTGTATCAACCCAGAGGTTCTACCCACCAGAAGTTCACTGGGCAGACATGCCTCATCTCTGGGGCAACTAGAAGCAGTTACAAGGAAAAAGTGAGGCAGTCCAAACAAAACTGAGTAGGCAGATAATTTTGGGGTGGGACAATACCCGAGGAAACGCAGGTGAGACGACCCTGTGGTAACAGGATGGTTTAGGGAAGCCCAGACAGCAATCTCTGCAAGAAACAGGAAGCCTAGAGGATGGCTCTGGAATATAACCATCCTTACTACCTCTTTGCAACAGCAAACATAGTTGTGTTTTGAAAATTCAGAGGTCTGAGTTCACACAATCATTCAGGTTGGAAAAGATCATCGAGTCCAACTATCAACCCTACTCTGCAAGGTCTCCCCTAACAGCACAGCTGAGGGACTCTGGAACACAGCCAGGGATGGGGACTCAGCCCCCTCCCTGGGCAGCCTGTTCCAGTGCTCAGCCACTCTGTCCATGAAGAACTCTCTCCTGATGTCCAGTCTAACCCTCCCCTGCTGCAGCTTGAAGCCCTTCCCTCTGGTTCTGTCGCTGATGACCTGTGAGAAGAGCCCAGCACCAACCTCTCTGCAGTGTCCTTTCAGGGAGCTGTAGAGAGGGATGAGGTCTCCCCTCAGCCTCCTCTTCCTCCAACTAACCAGTCCCAGCTCCCTCAGTCTCTCCTCATCAGCTCTCTTCTCCAGACCCTTCCCCAGCTCCACTGCCCTCCTCTGCCCTCGCTCCAGCCCCTCGCTGTCTCTCTTGCACTGAGGTGCCCAAACTGGACACAGGACTCAAGGGTGGCCTTCCTAGTGCTGAGTACAGGGGGACGGTCACCTCCCTCCTCCTGCTGGTTAAAAGAGATGTGGAGAAAGGCTCCATCGAGTGAGTGACTCACCTTCATCCCAGCCAGTGACAGCATGTTGTTGAGTTTATACATCCCTGACTGCACTGGAGTAGTGTACAGCAGGGCATCGTTGAACTGCAACACAGAAGCAATGGTTTTCAATCACTACAGACTGTTAGAGACAGATAAACTCAGAGGCTCTTTACTGCAGGTGAGGAACTCATGCAGCACTAAGATCAACTGCTCATAAAGGGGATCCTGCTTTCTGCTACTGCACTTAGAACTGAAGAAACATTCAAGGGAATGAATTTAGACACCCAAAGGTGTCTGTTTATGTCCTCCCTGGGTAAATACCCACGTGGCACAAGAGCAGGCAGGGCAGAGGTGTCAAAGGGCATGCTGGCAAACAACACGAAGCTGCTTCTCATCTGACAACTAAATCACAGAATCCTTAGGGATCGTTAGGGACCTGGAAAGATCACCCAGTCCAATCCCCCTGCCACAGAGTCTCCTTCTCTGCAGACGTTCCAGGCCCGCCTGGCTGTGTTCCTGTGCCACTGGGTCTGGGTGATCCTGCCGTGGCAGGGGGATTGGACTGGAAGATCTTTCCAGGTCCCTTCCAATCCCTAAGGATTCTGTGATTCTATGGAATGACACAGGCAGTAGGCAGAGAGCAACACAGACAGCATCTTACCAGAAAAAACATCCGTGGTTGCATGACCTTCCGGGACAGCTTCATCAGTGTTCCCTCTTTCAGAAAGACCTAGCAAGTGAAAACAATTCAAGACTTAGCTCTTCAGGGGACCAGACAAACAAACGAGATGACTTTTTCATCACCATCATTATTAGTGTTGCTACTACTTCAAGTACTGCAGAAGTTTTTCTAATCATAGAGTCATTAGGGATCAGAAGGGACCTCAAAGATCATCTATTCAGATGCCCTTGCACAGAAGGAGTGCTCATTTAGGCTGGAGATGAGGGGGGTTGATGGCTGGAATGGGCTATAGCAGAGGCAGTGGGGGCTCCATCCCTGGAGTCACTGAAGGTCAGGCTTGCTGAGGCTCTGAGCAACCTGCCCTAGGGGGAGATGTCCCTGCTTGTGTAGAGGGGTTGGACTGGATGACCTCTGGAGGTCCCTTCCAGCCTGGAGCACTCTATGATTCTATGAAAGGGAGCTGAAGGGCTAAAACACCCCCCACATACGGAGAGGCACTAGTGATTCGACTGTTAGAACCAACTCATCAAGCACTAGACCGTTTTAGTTCACGGCTCAGCTCCAGTACTGGGTGTTGCACTGAGTACTTTCTGGAGGACTTACCCTTCCTGGCTGCACGATTTCATGGTGCCCGTTCAAACTGTACTGAATCTGCATGAGCTTCTGGAAGTTATCCTGCGGGGAAGAGTGAGCAACACCTAAGTAACTGCTATTGCAGCTGTTAGGTTTCTATTTGTTTAAGAGATAAAGCTTTCATGGCCTGTTTCCTAAGTCAAGGTACTTACTCCCTGTTTCATGATGTCATTGGCATGGTTTGCAACTTCGATGACAACAGCAAGGGCATCTGCAGGAGGAAGAGATGAGGCTTTGGTGACACAGACTCCTTAGCGAGGGTGTTATGCAAAGCACAGCTGCAATACTGCTCTTCAGAGAGACCCAGGGCACTGCCTGCAGAGATCCTTCCCAAAGATCCCAGTCTTTGGATCGTGGTTTAGTAAGAGAAGCAAATCACTGCCTCAAACAACAGTGTTAATCCTTTCTTCGGGTTAATCACAACAGCTTGCAAGTCAAATCAGATGGTAGTTTCTCACACAGTGAATTACTTTAGCTCCAGTGTCTTTCCTTAGAGCAGGAAAGTTAAGGCTATCTTTTCCTTCCCAGTTTACACAGCTGCCTCCAGCGTCAGTCACGGGAGACCACCTAGAAAAATGAACCAACGCTCTGCGATTCCTTCCTTTGTGCCGTTGGCTCTGCTGCACAGCAAGGTAACAGCACACGGGTCACGGCTCTGCATCTGAAATTCCCTAGCTTTGAGTAACAGGAGGGAAAAAGAAACCTCTGAAACAGAAGAGTTCAGAAAGACCAGGGATTTTATTAAGTCCTAGCAACTTGACTATATGTGAAGGGGTAACTGCATGGTGGGGTACGAGGAGGGTGCTGAGACACTGGACCAGGTTGCCCAGGGAGGTTGTGGCTGCCCCCCAGCTCCCTGGCAGTGTGCAAGGCCAGACTGGCTGGGGCCTTGAGCAGCCTGGTCTGGTGGGGGGTGTCCCTGCTGATGGCAGGGGGGTTGGAACTGGATGCTCTTTAAGGTCCCTTCCAACCTGACCCAGTCTGATTCTATGATGATTCTCTGAAGCCTTCATTCTCTGATGAATCTATGACTCTTCAGTGCATTTAGGGAGACAAAATAACTACGAGAAACACAAACTGGAGAAATCAGAAGACAACAGGAAATGGGTATCTGAACTGCTTACGTTTCACACCATCAATCACAACGTGCAGAGCAAACATCAACTTGTTCAGCCGCGTAGGAAGTGCAAGACAAACTCTTCTATCAAGGTATCACCACCTAAAAGATTCTGGGCTGGTATTTTCCATGTACTCAGAGAAACAGTTCTAAGTAGACCAAGCTGTAAGAAAGCAAGTTGGCTCAGGGCACTGAAGGCACTCGTTTGCTGCAGTCCAATCAACTCTGCAAAAGCCTTCTGAAGACATCGGGCCTGTCAGATAAATTCGACTGCAGAGACTGAAAGGAGTGACAGGGGATCATGCAAATGAAATCGAAGCATCAATTGGAGGTCGTTTAGTACTGCTGCTGCACACACGCGGAAGGAGGAAAGAAACAGTCTTGTGCACTGCCTTGCTGAGCTCAAAACAAAGCAGCTTAACTCCAGACTGCTGCTGAGTAGGTCCTGTCCTCCTCCATCACTAACTACTTCTTCTCATTTACTCTTCACAGAATCACAGAGCATTAGGGATTGGAAGGGACCCTGAAAGATCATCCACTGCAATCCCCCTGCCAGAGCAGGATCCCCTAGATCCAGTCACACAGCAACCCTTCTCTCCTTACCCCTGACACGCAGGCAAACCTATGGAAGTCCCTTGTGTTTGTCACTTGCCCTGGCGCACAGAGACAGACTGAAGCCAGAGGGGCTCATCGCTGGGAAAGAGAACTGACAGAGCAGCCTCCCTATCTGTCCACAGATGCAAAACTCTTTCTCTTTCAATAGCAGGGCCCAAAATAGCTGCCTGTGGAACTTCACTCTTACCTCTTGCTTTCAACTCAAGGGCGAGCTGATAGCACTGTCAGCCCCAACCTTTTGTGAAGCACAAGTCTGCAACCTTTCAGTACCTCAGCTGAGAAACTCAGCAGGAAATGAAAGCACTTGGGATGCCTTTAGAACTAGAAGCATGATGACATGGACGCAAGGCGTTGCTTCTGTGCTGAACTATTTACCTTGAGTATCCCTGTAGTCTGCAGATTCTTCTAGAAGATTCTTTAAGTAATCTGTATAAAGGGAACAAGAAGCAGAGAGAGTTTTGTTGAAGTCATCAATGGTACCAGAAAGTGGTAAAAGTGAGAAAAGCTCTGTGATTCTATGGTTACCTGGGCACTTCTGTGTTGGAGCTAAGGAACAAGTAGAGTGTCACAGAAACTCCCATGATGATTGCTATTCAGCAGCAATAGAACCATCGCAACCTCACAAAGCTCCTGGGCATTCTAAATCATCGATTTAATCCCTCAGCCACGAGATGGCAGCCTCAATCCATTCAGGATTCGTGGTTGTTACCAAATCTGTTTTACTTAGACCAAATTAACTCCAAATGCGGGACTATAGAGAAAAGCAACTCCCTCGAGTTCCCAGGGGCAGGTGTCTAGGTCACTACAAGCTACACTATCCTGTAAAAGATTAATAGATGTCCTCAGGTAAAATCAATCATCTGTTCACAGCACCACAGAGTGGAAGCCCTCTGAGCTCAGCCAGCCCAGCTCAGGACCTGGCAGCACCACAGCAGCCAGAGCAGGGCACTCAGGGCCACAGCCAGGCTGTCCTTCAACACCTCCAGACACAGGGACTCCCCCACTGCCCTGGGCAGTCCAGTCCAGGCTCTGAGCACCCTTTCCCTGAGGAAGGGCTTCCTGACAGCCAACCTAACCCTCCCCTGGCAGCTTCAGGCCCTGCCCTCTCATCCTATTACTAGTTTCCTGGGAGAAGAGCCCAACCTCCACCTGTCTACACCTTCCCTTCAGGGAGTTAGAGAGAGGGAGAAGATCCCCTCTGAGTCTCCTCTTCTCCAGGCTGAACAGCCTCTGCTCTCTCAGCCTCTCTTCATCAGACTTCCCCAGTCTTGTTGCTCTCTTCTGGGGCTGCTCCAGCCCCTCAATCTCTTTCTTGAAGTGAGGGGCCCAGCACTGCCCCCAGGACTCGAGGGGAGGCCTCCCCAGTGCCCAGGACAGGGGGAGAANCACACACACGTCTGATAATCAACCAATGCTGGCACAGAGTGACCTCCCACATGAAGCAGTAAGATTCTGCTGGATCCAGTGAAAACTAAGCACCTGCAATCTTCCAAACGTTCCAGTTCAGCTTTGCAGGAGTTGCAGTTTCACGTAGGAGTGAAACGACTCCACTCCCATGCTCCTGCCCTACCCAAATTCATTCCTGCTCTCAAGAAGGATCAGGAGCCAACCGTCTCGCTTCATGCATGCCCCTCAGAGACCACTCCGTGTTCTCTAATCTTTTCCTTATGCAAAACAAGAAGAGGAATTATGAAACACATTTGTGCAGCAGAAAGGCTGAGAGGAGCAAGCGATCAGGTCACAGTTAATAAAAGCTCTGAGGAAAACAGAACGGCAGGAAGAAAAAGAATTGGCAAAGACCTAAAGGAGGAGCCAAAACAAGAATGAAGAGCAGGTTGGGGTGAAGGAAGAGGAACTGGCTGGGGTCTCCTGTGGGGAAGCAGGGAGGGAGTGCTGGGAGGTCTGGCTGGCTGAGCTACAGGAACACCCACAGCTTCCTGCTATCCTCAAAGTATTGTGTGATGGCTATCAGGAGCTGGGCATCGTGTGATCTTACAAGACAAGGCTGACACAGCAGCAGAACCTCTCCAGCTACAGCTGATTAACGCTGCATCCTTCACATCCCCCAAAATCTTGTGCTGTAGGCGCTAGCAGGCATGCCAGCCCAATGCTCAGGAGGACACACGCTCCGTTAAAACCAGAGTCCATCTTGCTTGGCCTCAGCTTATGCTGCTAAGCAGTTGGTGTGAGAGAAAAAGAAGTCAGCAGGAGATATTTTAAGAGGAAATGAGTGGAGTTCACGTTGGTTTTCGCTTGGTTCAGCCAACACCAGCTGCACCCCTCGACCCCGACCTCCTCAAGTCTGGAGCTGGGCCACGCTGCCCAGGCAGAGCGCTCTGGAGACTCCCCCATAAAGCAAACAAGTTATGGATTTACAACTGCAACTTGGCCTTCACCGGGGTCATCACCAAGGGCTTCAGTGGGAACCTGGCAGCATGAAGAATGAGTCCTTACACATGAGTAACTACATACATCTACAGCTGGGGGTGCTGTGTCTGATGAACAGAGGCTGAGGGAGCTGGGGGTGTTTAGCCTGGAGAAGAGAAGACTCAGGGGGGACCTTCTCCCTCTCTCTAACTCCCTGAGGGGAAGTTGTAGACAGGTGGGGGTCAGGCTCTTCTCCCAGGCAATCAGTGCCAGGATGAGAGGGCAGAGCCTGAAGCTGCCAGGGGAGGGTTAGGTTGGCTGTTAGGAAGCCCTTCCTCAGGGAAAGGGTGCTCAGAGCCTGGACTGGACTGCCCAGGGAGGTGGGGGAGTCCCCGTGTCTGGAGGTGTTGAAGGACAGCCTGGCTGTGGCCCTGAGTGCCCTGCTCTGGCTGCTGTGGTGCTGCCAGGTGCTGGGCTGGATGAGCTCAGAGGTCTCTTCCAGCCTCAATGATTCTGTGATTCTATGTTCATCTATACAAGAGGAGCTCAGTTCAAAGCTAAAACTCACCCTCAGAGAAGCACCAGAACAGATTGATCTCTTCTCTGAACACACAGTGCTTGCAACAGCTTTCTGGAGGGACTGGCTTCAACTGTTCAGAGCAGCAGATTTCACAGACACGAATAAGGTTAGAGTGAAAATTGAGCAAAACTATTCCTAGATCAAATAAATACCCAAGTCAAACAGCACCAGGGAATGGCATCTGCTGCCGCTGCCAAAAAATCCTTCCCCTCTGAACCGTGCTTGAGTTGTTGGGACTAGGAGGACCTCAAGCACACCTCCCCAAAGGCAGGAGGAGAAGGTGAACGTCATAACTCTTCTGGATACCACAGAACACAACAAAAAGCAACACAAAAGCTCTCAAGGACTGTTTCTGCCCCAAACTAAACATCCTCCTGCACTGCTTCTACCAGCTGCCAGCAGCCAGCAAGTCTCTCTTCTTGTGGCTTCAACAGCTATCAATCACTTCTGCTAAAAATCCTCTCCTGTTTCATTAACTACTTCTGGTTTTGAGTTGTCTGAGTTCATTAAATCAAACATAAAGCATTCATTCCACCACGTCATTAGCCCAACGTCTGACAAGTCTATTTCTGACCTGTGAAGAAGCAGCATGCTCACGGCTTCATTTCCATCCCCTTCAGCCGCCCCTCACTACACCCCAGGTCAGGGCAATAATAGACTCTCTCCATCTCTCTCTCTGTGTCTCTGTCTCAATTGCTCTCTGTCTCTCTCTCCAACCCTTACTCAGAGAAAAAGAAGAGACAGGCTTATCCTGACAGCAAAGAGCCTGCTCATACTGTCTCACTTACTCGAGTCCAAGGCTTTCTGGAGGAGAGAATCACCTCTCTTTCATTCCTGTTCGAACCCGGAGGCCTCTAATTAACCTCCTTCAAACCCCATCTCCTAATTTCTGTGAAGAACTCGGGGCCAGCATGTGCACAAGTGGAAGTCCTCTTGCTGGCTGAAGAAGCTGTATAATTAAGCAGAACCACAGCTGAGCTGCGGCTCTCCTTGGCTGATTTATGCGTCCACCTGCTCCTGATTTTGCTAGCACAAAAGTAACTGCACTTCAAAGCACAGCGACAACCTTGTGATGTGACCATGTAGCAGCAGGTGACCAGTACAAAGCTGTCCCACTGACACAGGACATCTAAATAGGAAGAAATCACTGCTGACTCAGCCTCGTTTCCCGGATTATTTTCTGCTCTCTTGCTCTTACCCGGTGCCCCCTCCTTCCTCATCCACAGCCCCCCTTCTGTGTCTTCAGCGAGGGCAGCTGCTGCATGGCTGCATCTTACCCACTGCAACAATAGCTCACCGTACTCAGCGTGCTCTGCAAAGGTTTTCTGCAGCACAGGTTCACCTAGAGATGGCTCAATAGTACCCAGAGCTGCTGGAAGGTAACAGAGCAGATGGGGTGTCCGCACAGACACAGAAGAACAAGAAGCTCAAGGAGAGCACGAGTGCATGACAATGACATAGACCCACAACGCTCTCCAGGCCCAGCATGATGAAATCCTTAGCCTGACCTCCTCTGTTACCCCAACGGAGCGAGAGAAAGTCACTCTTCCAAAGCAGCAGCCAGCACTGCAATCCCACTGCTGTCCATCTGCATTTGGATTGAGAGTTGGGCGGCCACGGTAAGGTCTGGAGAATGGGGATGGCCACAGTAACCTCCAGCACCAAGGAGTGAGGTTTTTCAAGTGTAGACCAGCCTGTCCTGACCACGACAACAGTTAATGGTCACGAGGAATTGCCCTTCACACCTGAGTTTGGCCATTTAACCTTGGCACCTCTTGCTCTGCAGTGTACAGTGCCAATGGCGTCTATGCCAACCTGAGCCTCTGTTCCACGTTTGTAATTGAAACCTCTGAGCTGACCCACAGCTCCTCTGATTGTGGAGCATGAAACAGGTCTGTATCAGACAGAATCACAGAGTCACTGAGGCTGGCAAAGCCCTCTGAGCTCCTCCAGCCCAGCCCAGCACCTGGCAGCACCACAGCAGCCAGACCAGGGCACTCAGGGCCACAGCCAGGCTGTCCTTCAACACCTCCAGGGAGGGATGGGGACTCCACCACCTCCCTGGGCAGTCCAGCCCAGGCTCTGAGCACCCTTTCCC
>VZRI01000603.1:0-41642 GCA_013397515.1 Upupa epops
AGGGGCCCAGAACTGGACTCCTCAAGTACGTTTAGTACACAAAAATAATTCTATTCAGGGTACAAGAATCCCACCTACATGTAAAGTTTCTTGTAAATCCCTTGTAAATATGGTAAGGATTAAGTTTTTAAACACTGTAGAGAACTACTGCAATACAGCAGAAACTGAGAAAAACATCAGAATTAAACAATCAGAACCACTCATTATGGAGACAGATCCCACTGAGGTGTCAGTTGAGGGGTGCCTGTGGACTAGCAATGAGAAAGGGGCTCCTTTCAGCATGGCAACAGTTCATTTAAGAGAGTATTGTGAAGACCAACCACATGCTTGGTCTTCAAAACAAACTTCTTATCATTGTGGAATCATAACCCACAGATGGGATCAAAGTTCGGGCAAAACCCAGTATTTCTTTGCCAAACAGGAGTGTCAGGTGTATTAAGGAAAAGCAGTTACATGATTTTATTGTATTGATGAGACTGTTGACCAAGTACCAAACACATTGCTAGAGTTAGCACATGGTAAAAAGTGCCCAGCGTTAGAAATGCTGCAGCAATGGCATCCAAAATTACAGAGTGAGTGAAAGTAGCTACTGACAAACTTTTAAACAGCTCTATTTTTCAGCTTATCAGAAGGACCTTACAGAGAATCAGTATTTTTCAGTGCCAGCTGATATAAAACTGAGTAAGAGATGTTATAATGAGACAAAGAAGGGAAAAAAACCCCTGATGGAGGCAATAACAACATTCCATTCAGAAATTTGTTGGAGATGAACAGCTGAATTAAAAGCTGCAAGGATGCCACCCCTTAGGAGAGGTTAACAGTAGAAGTGATAGGTAACTCACAGTTCTTAACATTTATATAGGATTTAGACACCATTCTACAGAACTCACTTCAGTGAAACAACTCATTTGACTCATTCCACGAACAGCAAGCAACCCTTCCTCTTCTGTTAGAGGCTGCATAGATGAACTAAGTGGTCATTCTGGCATTAGAGAGTACGAAACTGCTCCGCAATGAGTTGATGTAAAGACACTGATACTTAAAGATGTTAAGCAGCTTGACAAGATGAATTATGAGCTATTCTCATATTTACTAAACTATTTCAGTTGAAAATTCTTATGGGATTTTCCTTTCGACTTCTCTTGCTTTCTTTTGGATATATTGTTTAAATATATTGTCCACAACCACAAACAGAAGCTATCTAATGTCAGCTTAACAAGACCCGAGACTAAGTAAACAGGGTTTTTGTGATATGCATTTCTTCACTTGACAGCAAGGGAAGAAATTATTGAGGAAAAATAATTAGATGAGCAAGAGGTCAGAAACATACAGAGTTTTGTCTGGGCAAACAGCAGGACAGAAGACACCAAAGAAGGATGAATGCTGAGAAGTGGGGGATGGAAACCAGGATTGGATTGAGCAGTTAAGCAATGAGCAGTAAGAAGCTTGGAACTCAATCAATAGAGAGCATTGATTAAGCACAGTTCAATATTCTGCTTCCCTGAAGAGAAAGACAGAAATACTACCATTAACCCCTGCTTTGAGCAAGTATTCATTTTGGTACTATGAACCATCATAGATTCCAGGAATGGCTCAGGTTGAAAAGGATCTTAAAGATCACCTAGTTCCAACCCCCTGCCATGAGCAGGGACACCCTCCACTAGACCAGGGTGCTCAAGGCCCCAGCCAGTCTGGCCTTGAACACTTCCAGGGAGGGGGCAGCCACAACCTCCCTGGGCAACCTGTTCATGACATCAAGCACTTGGATTTGAAGGGCGAGACAACCGATGACATTAAATGTTTTGAAGTGGTAATGATCACTGAAGGCTTTTTGTCTTATTACAGCGATTCCCAAATACAGCTGAAACAAATGGTTAAAAACCAGAGCAAAACACAACCAAAACCCACACCAACACAGCAGCATGTCCACAACATCACTGGAATTACAGAGATTTAAAGAAGTACTTACCTGATATGTGTCCCATAACCTGATAGTACACCGTAAAGGGACTTCTCTCATCAGCAAGTTATTCATCCAACGGAAAGCAAATTGCAAGTACTTCACCTCATGCTGATCCAGGTGCCTATGAACCTGTTCTGAATACAGAAGAAATAGACATTTTACTACAACTTTTCTGAACAATAAAATACTCCTCTGATCCCAAGCAAATAAAACGTGGTGCACGTGAACTAAGAGAACCAAATGAAAATCCCCAAGATAGAAATGACGCTTTAAATACTACATTGGGTCAATTTTTCTGCCTCTAGATGTCTTAACTGCTCTCAGCTGAGCTGTCCTAAGAAAAGATTAAAGTCAGAGCTTTACAATATAGTGTAAAAAATACACTAAGTTATAGAGTGGAATGATTAGGTAGATATATCTTTACTAATTTCTCAGGCAATTATTATTTGGGGCAAGACTGTAAAAACCAAGGTTTGCAAATAACGTAACGGCTTCTCAAAATAAAGTGTGGGTAATAAAAAGCAGATGCCATTAAATTAATAAGGCAAAAAAAAAAGATAATGAGAGTTCATGTAAAGGTTGAATCCACTTGAGACCAAAACCAAAGGGAAATTAACGTGTAGGGAATACAGCGAGCAGATTTAAGTAATTTATAGGTTAAATAATTTCATGGAATAAGGAATAAATGCTAATAAAACAGCACAAATCAATGGTTTCCAAAGCTGTCTCGAACACACTGTGTTTATCATAGCATGTTTACTATTTGAGAGCTGCAATAATCACTTGCAGGGGTTATTGCTAGAGCTAATAGAACTCATCTACTACATGGCTTGTCTGTATTTAGCAGAACTTCCTTCAAAAAGGATCACAGACTTTCTCTTCAAGGGTTTTACCTAACAGGCTCTCAGTTGTCATTGGCATGGTGTACTGCAGAAGAACACCGCAGAAATGCTGGTGGTTTGTTTTGGATAAACTTACGATGAGGTCTTTATTAAAGCCTCAGTGGGACGTTCCCGCTTGTCTTTCCTACACAAATACATTCCTGGGAGCTTTTGCTACCCAGATCATCCTTTGTCCACATTCATAAAGGGGTATTATCCACCAAAACAATGAGTACATGCTGCTCTCACATATTCCACATGTGTCAGGAAGATCTCGCAAGGCACTAAAATACTGAATAAAATCAAATAATAATCCCCAAAGTATGGTAGCACTGTTACAGGAAACAATATCCAAAGATTAAGGTAACAGAAGTTAAATTATACGGAATGATAAGAAAGCCTCAAGTTATTCACATAATTCTTTTCTTCAGGATGCATTTTTTTATGTGAACATGTCAGACTACATGATACAGTTCTTTCACCATGGAAGTAAGACAGACATTTTTTAGATCCAGCTTTGTTAAAAATAAAACCAGTCACAGAATCACAGATTAATCCTAGTTGGAAAGGACCTCCTAGATCCCCGAGTCCAACCGTCCCCACACCAACAAAAAACCTCAATCCCTAAGAGACTGACAAACACAACCTGACCCCTCCATGCTGCCACTTGAGCAAGGTGTGAAGCACTGTGGCAATACAGTTCTTCAACACCTCCAGGCATGGGGACTCCATCCAGTGCCCAAATACTCTTTCTGGAAAGAATCTCTTCCTCAGATCCAATCTAACCCTCCTCTGCCTCAACTTCAGACCAGTGCCCTTGCTTCTGTCAGCAGGCACCNATGCTGCCACGCTAGCAGGGTGTGAAGCACCGTGGTCACACAGTTCTTCAACACCTCCAGGCATGGGGACTCCATCCAGTGCCCAAATACTCTTTCTGGAAAGAATCTCTTCNAACCTCCCCTCAGTCTCCTCTTCTCCAAACTAACCCTGCCCAGCTCCCTCAGCCTCTCCTCATACAACTGGTTCTCTAAATCCCTCACGAGCTTGGTAGCTCTGCTCTGGACCTGTTCCAGCATCTCAGTGTCTTTCCTATAATAAGGGGCCTGAAACTGAAAACGGTAGTTGAGATGTCACCTCACAGGGGTACAATTACTTCCCTTCTCCAGCTGAACAGAACATCTCTGGAACTCAACACTGAGGAATAGCAGCAGTGACCAGTCACCAGCCAGAGGTATCCCCATTCACAGACAGACCTGTGACCCCTTTCCTTCAGCCAGTACTTCATCCAACTGAATATCATCAGGTCAGTTACTCAGGACAAAAAGAATTGCTACCATGTCTGCAGTTGCTCTAGGTAAATTCAGCTGCAAGTACAAGATACTGAACCAAGATACTATGTTCAGTTTCTGAATGCTAGATACCTCCATCGGAGGCTGTAATAACTAGATATCCCACTACATCCAACAGGAGGAAGAAAGTCCATTTGGGTTGTAACTGAAGCTACTAACTCACAAACACACACGTGGCAGAAGCACATCTCATCTGTCTGCCACTGAAAGTACTGGAGACCAAGAAATTGTGCCAGTTATGGCATTTCAACTACAGATGCTGAAAGACATAATGAATGTCTTCAAAGTTGCTCTCTAGACTCAATAAGTTGAAAAATAGACTACTAAACTATACATTTTATATAAGTGATGGAAGGCCGGAATAGAAGATGCACTGAGTATTAGCTTTTTAGCTCATTCTCCCTACTTTGCAAGTAATTGTGAGGAGAGGTTATTTTGCTGATAAAGGTAATTTGGTAGTCATAATCTAAATTTAAATTTTCCATTTCAATGAAAATAAGTATGTGTGTGCAATGAACAAGCAAGATATATAATTACTGTCAGCTTTCAGACTTCACAGATTATATAAAAAATACTTTTACTGCAGGGTACAGAATACTTTTTTTATAGCTTAAAAAAAAAGGGTCGTTCTTTTATCAAAACTCAAAAGAAAGGAGAATTATATTTAGGAACTTTCCAAATACATTCAGTACATCTGTATATAAAAATCTAGTCAATTGAGTTTTAGGATTAAAAACACCCACCCCAGATGCGTTCCAAAGTAGCCTAACACACACAAGATCTATTTCATAGGGGAAAAAGCATTTCTAACTAATTAGAAAGTCAATAAATATGTTTACTGGTTATATTTGTTCGAACACTCCATTTAAACAGATGCTTCTGATGGCAGAAGGACCTCTGTACTTAAACCTGGTCATGTTTAAAGTCAGCTTCTCATGCTGTTCTACAGATTTCAAAATTCACAGGTTCATGGATCCCCTCAGGGATCATCTAGTCCAACCTCTTCAAGCAGGATCCAGTTGAAATGAGCTGGCCCAGAACCCTATCAAGCTGAGCCTTAACACTGTCTAGCGTTCAGCAATCCCCCACTTCACTTGGAAGACCCTTCCACTGTCTAAGAGCTCTCAGCATGAATAACTTTCCTCTCAAATCCAGTGGGAATCTCTCCTGAAGCAACTGGTAACCATTCCCCCTCGGCCTTTCTACAGGACTCCTTGTGAAAAGGGAGTATCCATCCTCCGGGGTGCCATCCTTGATGGACTAGAACATCGCAATAAGGTCCCCCCTAAGCCTTCTCTTCTCAAGGCTGAACTTCCACCAATATGCAGCACATTTTGCTGCAGACTAGACTCACAGACAGGTGATTAACACAGACTAGCTTATGCAACTTCACTATTTCAGTGAGGGACTTTACAACCAACACATCCATCACCAGTTGGGATGAACTATCCATTCACTCCATATAGTAACAAAATGCTGACATTTGATTTTTCAAACATTGCCATTTGCTTTAAATTATAGCTCCCACGTAGAGAATCTTGCTGTACAAAGTCAGTCATCAGGAAATGACTGCTTTCTTTTTCAGTACTGTACCTACCAAACACAGTCGGTTTATTTCATTCCCCCTCTATTCTCTTTAGTTTTATTCTCTTTCTTTGTTATTCAAAGCCAGTATGTTTTTTGGGAAAATGAAGTTCAGAATTTGAAGCAAAAACTCAGCCCCAGATGTTGCCAGATGCAGACTAAGGCTTACAAACTCCCAATCTGAATGTCTGAAAGACTGAACAAAAATAATTCTGCTGAGACTACAGCTTAACAAGGACATGCTATTCCTTATCTACATTCATTATTTTTATTATAGCACAATAACTTATAGTCTAAAGTTTAGAGATAATGGTCTATTTGTATTTAACTCACTACATGCACAGCTGGTCTCTAAGACTAAGAAATATCTTCATACACAAAAGACACAGCCAACACTCTAACACTAAAAAGCCCAATACATTAATAGCAAAAGAAAACACTACAGAAATGAGCGAAGGAAGGTGGATCTAGTTGCCTCAGGGAATGATATCTAAGTAGTAGTTCTGTGGAATACAATAAAATCATGGAAGAAACTATTATTAATCATCAAGGAAGATTTATTGTAATAGTAAAAGTTAAAGAGGCATCTTGTATTTTGGGGTGGAACTGAACTCTAATATTCGAATATTCACATTATTGATGAGACACATCCATTTGCAGGTAGCATTCACAGGGCTTCCAGAGCCTATTCTTCATCATATTGGAGTCCCATATCACAGCATCACAGAATAATCCTGGTTGGAAAGGACCAGCCAGATCACCAAGCCCAAACAAAAAAAACCCTAAGTACCTGAGAGATAGACAAACACTAACTGACCCCTTCCATGCTGCCACTTGAGTAGGGTGTGAAGCACCATGGCTTCACAGTTCTTATTCTTCCCTTACCTCCAGGGATGATAAACAATCACCTCTCTGGGAAGGCCCTTCCAGTGCCTCACCACTGTTTTTGTCAAGAATTTCTTCCTCAGATCCAATCTAACCCTCCCCTGCCTCAACTTCAGACCACTGCCCCCGCTTCTGTCAGCAGGCACCAAGGAGAAGAGGCCAACACCCACCTCTCTACAACCTCCCTTCAGGTACTTGTAAAAGGCAATGATGTCCCCCCTCAGCCTCCTCTTCTCCAAACTAAACCTGCCCAGCTCCCTCAGCCTCAGCTTAACACTTCTTAAATTTCTCATAACGCAAAACTTTTCTCTGCCCTTTTTTAAATTTGTCATAAAATTGTTAAGTTCTGGTTTTTTAAATGTTAAAGAGGTCAGGAATTTACAAATGATTTTATAGTTAGCTTAGCAAGAGCTGAGACTATCTGAACTCTGTAACAGCATGCAAATATAATATCTATGGTAAATCATACAAATATTATTTAAAAGACATATTTAATAATACTGCCCAGTGAGAAGCACTTAGGAATGGTTTAATGTGTAGAACAGTAACGGCAAACACAACATCAGATACACATCTCTTTGCTTTGAAGCCTAAATGAAGCAAAAGTGAAGGCAGCATGTCACAAGAGTGTGACTCTTTGACAAGAGATGGTTCATGACTTAGACCAGTAAAACTTTACTGACTTTACAGGAAACAGAAGAGATCACTGAATCATAACAGCTTCTCTATATTATGAAGCTCTCTATTGATTCTGCTTCTCAATAGTTTTAGATTCCTAGAACAATCTGAATTATGATGAGAAGGAGCTAACTGAGATTGAGCAATGTTTTATCTTCAAACTCCACACTGTCTGTTAAGAAACTCAAGAATTTCATGAAACTCAATTCATCAAAATTATTTTCTGGGGCTTAAACAGACTGAGATTACGATTAAATCAACAGAGTGGCTTGGCTCTTTGAAGTCTACCGCAGAGTTGTGTGTACGCACAAGGACAGGTACGTTGCAAGAGGCTGTGATCCATAAGGCTGGGTTAATGAAGGTTGCTTGAATCACTAACGTGATGCATTAATACTCCAAAGGGCGACCATCCCTTTTCATCCACTGCTAATCTATTACTATTAGCAAACAAGCTGTACAAGCTTCACTCCCCCAGCTACTTAACTACATTAAGATTCTCTTCACCTTGTGGTTGCCCAGCATCGAGAATAATGTGCCAAGACAGCAAGAGGGATATTATTTTCCTCCACAGTAATTGATTAGCATTTAGGATATTTACAGTAAATGAGATCATTACGTTTCTCTTTCCAAAAGTTGCTGATCTCCTATCCTACACTACACATCCTTCAACTAGCAGACACAGTATAGAAAGACCTAAGTAAAAACAAACGGAGAAGAATAAAGCATAAGGGCATAAAATTTAATCAAACTATGCTATGAGCCCATCAAAAAGCCAACAAGATCAGGCAGGGAGGCTGGAGTAGATGGTCCCTAAGATCCCTTCCAACTTCAGATGTTCTATGATTCTATAATCTCTTACCTGAGCCATGCAAAAGCTTATAAAACAACAGCTGTACCCATCCACCATCACCTACATTACCAGTCTAATTGTACTCTGGTCTATCTTCCTGGCAAAAGAAAGTAACTGAGTGGACAGCTTTCTAGACAGAAAGAGTGAGCCCTAGGAATAATGCAAGTTGTGTATCTTTCACTATCCAGAGCTTCTTACTGGACCACTGTACTAATAAGGGTTGTGATCAGCAGCACAAAGCCTGATTGACAGCTAATTACTAATAGCAACACTCAAGGGTCAATAGTGGGGCAAATGATGTGTGACAACTTAATTAACAACTAATGATGGCATAAGGTGGACTGTGTTTGTGGATAATACTGGGTTGGAAGGAGTAGCTGACATGCTTAAAGTCAGGGCTAATATTTGAAGAGACCGTGTCAGGCTGAAAGAGTGGCTGATAGGAACCTCCTGAAGTTCAGGAGAGGCCTATGTCCTGTATGTAGGAGAGTAAAGTCTCATTCAACAGCTGTCACCAACTGGCTGAAAAGCAACTGTGTCACAAAGGATTTGAGGTCTGGTGGACAGCAGGCTGTAGCCAAGTCAGCAGTGTGCTCTTACAGAAAGCAGGACAACTCTATACTGGGCTTTCGAAGCAAGAGAGAAGGCAATAGGTCAGCAGGAGTGATTCTTCCTCTGTAATCACCACTTCTGAGATGATCTCAGCAGCACTCTCTCAAATTCTAAAACACTGGCATATAAGAGCAAGGCCAGTGGAGGGTGAGTGAGGTAGTTAGGAAGGTGGAGCACTGTATACATGAAAGGAGTCAGACAGAAGTGGTTTTGCTCAGCCTTAAAAGGAAGTCTATCAAAGGCTGCAGCGACCTAATGGAAAGGGAAGATGGAGCCAGACTCTTCACAGGGATGCACACAGATAAAAGGCAGTGGGTATCACTTCCACAAACAAAAAAACCCCTAACTATTTTTATGAAAAAAAGAAAACTCACTATGATGGTAGTCAAATCCTTGAACAGTCTAACTAAAGAGGCTGTAGAACCTCCATCCCTGGAGTTACTCAAAATTCAACAAGGCATGACTCTACCCAGCTTTTATTTGAGTTGATCTTGTCCCCTTAGATGAAGACAGATCAAGACAGGCAAGAGCAGAGGTTTGGACTGACTTCAAGAGGCCCCATATAACCTAAACAGTTGTAGATTTCCAATAATGGCAATTATATGCAAATCTTACTCACTTCATTTTCAAACCCCACATTAACTAGCAAACTCTCCTGAAGTCTACTAAAAACTAACAAAACCAGTTTTAGTGTAGAAAGTATTTCTTTCTAGAAAGCAGCAGTAATATATTCTGTTATATTTAACATTTTTAAAGCGAAGAAAAATGCTGTAGATTGGTATTTTTCACTTGAAAAACTTGCTGAAGGAATTTATGTAAGAAAGGTTTCTAGAAACAAGTTCAGGAAGTATATTTATAGGCTATATAATTATATATTTTATTACTGTGCTCTCGGACTCAGCCCTTGTGAGGCCTCATCTCGAGTACTGTGTTCAGTTCTGGGCCCCTCATTACAAGAAAGACATGGAGATGCTGGAACAGGTCCAGAGCAGAGCTCTTAAGGGGTTTAGAGGACCAGTCATATGAGGAAAGGCTGAGAGAGCTGGGCAGGTTGAGTTTAGAGAAGAGGAGGCTGAAGGGGGACCTCCTTGCCCTCTACAACTACCTGAAGGGAGGTTGTAGGGAGGTGGGTGTTGGCCTCTTCTCCTTGGTGACTGCTGACAGAAGCAGGGGCAATGATCTGCAGTTGAGGCAGGGGAGGGTTAGAATGGATGTGAAGAGGAGATTCTTTGCAGAAATGCAAAGATCAATATTGACATAAGCATAAAATGGAATAAAAAGTCACGCTACAAGCAGTTAGATTATTGTTGAAGCAGCAGTGCTTTGAAAAGATTTTAGAAGTATTTTGCTAACTTGTATACAGAAGTGCCCCCTCATATTATTAATATTCAGTTATTTCATGAAAAATTTTACATACATTCACATTTATAACGTAATATTACCTAACTATTGCTCTCTTGCCCTTAGTTCATGATTATAGAAATACCTTATCCTAAAAGAAGCACTAAAGAGCATCAAATATTCAAGATGCAAACAGGCACAGGCCAAAGTCTGCTATGGCAAGCACCGGCACTAAAAGGCTTCACAGTACACGTAATGAAAAGATGGAACTAATCTTTGCAAGAAGATTATCAAATATTAAGCTACACAAGAAATATTTTTCCCTCTCTCATTACTGACAGGCCAGTGCCACAAATATATGCCTGGTTCTGCCTGGTTCTGCTTGGCAACGTTCTGTTAATACTCTGTTCATTAATTTAACAAACTATCAGGAGAGTATGTTTGGAATGGGCAAGCATTATCTCTTGCATTTCATTTAATTAAACTCTGTTACCGCAATATGACAGTCAGCATTTCATGAAGGGAATTATTTTAAGGGTGAAGGTAGAAAATATTTCAAAGTGTCCTGCTAAAACATGAAAGCATAATCTGAAATTACCCCTGCACACACTGTAATTTATCTATAATATTAAAGATGTTATTTCCAGAGTTCATAATTAATTGGATTCCACAGAGAAATTACTCAGGCAGCCCAGATAGCAAAACAATGAGCAAAGGCACAAAACATAGTGCCGAAGGACAAGCATAAACAACCGCTGTGACACGCCCGCACTACAACAATCATTGAGCTTAATGTGGAATGAATGCTGCTTGCCTTTTGTACGTGGTCATTACTCTGCTGCAAAGAAATTGCCATTGAATTTTGATTATATTGCCTTAATAAAAAGTAATGAAAGTGGCTCATGCTCCAGTGGCTTTCTTTTAAATGATACACGACGGTGATCTTGCAAAGGCCAGCGTGCCCCAAATTGATTATGACACCTCGTCTGAGGAAGGCCACGTTACCCTACCATCGCAGGCACCTGCAGTGCTGTTGCCCTGACTTGTAGCAAATGTTTTAGCGAAACGCTTTCAGTGAAACACTGGTTAGAGTGAGGTTAGCTTTCCAGACTTACCATCGATCCGACTAACAAGTTCTTCCAACATTTTCACTTTCTTCTGAATCCCTGGCTGTGCAAACGTGTAGTTATCCTGAAGGAAAGACCACACACAAGTGTAAGTTGGGGGGGATGGACACAGCAACAAGAACCAGTTGATTTTCCTCCGGTACTTTCAATCCACGTCTTTTTCCTGTGTTTTCTTATGGTACTTGTGTTTTCTTTTTCACATTTCCTAGGTCTGCTGGTAGTAAATCACTACATTGTACAGTGCTACTTCACGCTCCCATCTCTTGGAGTGCACCCCAAAGCTATAGCTGCATCAATTCCTCCTCTTGCTAATCTAGTGCCCCTGAAGTCACAGCTTTATTGCCGAAGTCCAAGTAGCTTTAAAAGGCTGTCATCTCAAACGTGCCACAACAGAGATTTCTTTAAGGTGATTTTTTTTCCTCCTAAATTTAAAATTCTATCACAAATAATGTAGGAAGCATGAAAATGTAGACCCTAATCAGTGACAGGATAAGAATTGGATCTTCAGAAGTTCAGAATAATACCTTCCAGCAGCATAAGAAATCAAGAGTCTATTTCGAAGGAGTCATGACTGTTCTGAACCCAAGGTTACAGTTAATATCATGAATCAAAATCTAACACACAAGCTCGATAGCTGAAGCGGCAGGGTATTTGCATGTAGTTATTTGAATATATTAACGCTAACTGGATTTTGGGTTTTGATTCTAGCTCCATAATATACAGTCTGAAACAATGAGAAAGAGAAAGCTATCTTCACTTTAACCCCCAAGTGACCAGGCTTTTTAAATGAAGGCACTATTGAAACACAAAGTGATGGTTCTGAATATTGGATTGACAATCCCTCCACCTAACTCACTTTTTAGAATTTCCTATAGAGGTTCAAGGTAAGAAAATTACCAATACATATTTTAAAAGAAATTTATTATCTGGTTTTTAGAAGAAATTTGTTATGAGGGGTGTGTAACCAGTACCTCCACAGAAAATCAGGGTAAAGTCCTCTTTGATCTGGAGTGCTATTTGAATAATTCCTTTATGAAAATCAATTGGGGAGCTCAGCAACTATCCCAAAAATAATCTGAAAAGAATTTTCAGTGATGTTGGGATATTCATTGCTCTTGATTTCAAATTTTAACTTGGCTTTTATCGTCAAGGAGAGTATTAGTTCATCTGTATGGATCTGGAGAAGACTGAAAACACAGAGATATAGTACTCAATTATTTCATCTGTAACAGATCCTCTGGAGAAGTATCTTCACGCGTTGAACACCAAAAGCAAACACAGAGCTAAAGCAAGACTACCTCATTATTAGTCTCTGCCCAGGTAGTGCCACTCCAGACTGTGATCTGTGAATCCGACAGAAAGCATCATTTACTCGGTACACACCTTGAAATGCAACCCCAAACTGTCCTCTTGGATATGAAATCAGGTACGTTTGCTCTTCGCTAGGTTTGATCTCTCATCTATTCATTTATTTCTCTATTTGTTATTTCAACTGCAAATGAACACAGCTGGGAGTCACTCTTCTGCATGTGCTGACTCATCTAACTGGAAAGATCTTTGTTGGCTCCCTCAGTTCTCTCTTCTAATTAAACTACGCTGTGCATAGTCCCTCCTCTGACACTTGTAATTGACTTTCTCGAGTTTGAAAAACTGAGAAGGACTTTGAAAACATAAAGTATTCTATCTATCATCCTTCTCTTTCTGTGCTTATAGATGGAAGAAAAAGCTGTGAAGAGTTTAAAAAAATCAAGCTCAAGAAATTCATTAAATATTGCTTACAGCAATATAGAAATACAGTGGTTAAGACTCTAATTCTTCTATCACATAATTTAATTGGTGATATTAGCTTTGAAATTTGACTTCACTTCCAGCTCTTCTACCTTCTCTCCACCCAGAGGCACAGGAGGATGGGGAGTGGTCAGTTCATGACACTTCATCTCTGCCCTTCCTTCCCATGGGCTATATGTCCTACCAGAACACCTCCTCCTACACAGGCTCTTCTCCATGGGCTGTGCTTTTAACAAGGCATCTGCTCTGGAGCAGGGTCCCTCCATGGACTTCAAAGCGGATACATGCTCAACTGTGGACTTCCATGGGCTGCAGTCTGCCTCACCACTGCCTTTAGCACAGGCTACGCAAGAACCTCTGCTCCAGGAGCACCTGCTCCTGGAAGAGGGGAGGTTTAGACTGGAAGTCAGGAAGAAATTCTTCACAGTGAGGGTGCTGAGACACTGGACCAGGTTGCCCAGGGAGGTTGTGGCTGCCCCTCCCTGGAAGTGTTCAAGGCCAGATTGGATGGGACCTTGAGCACCCTGGTCTATTGGAGGGTGTCCCTATTCATGGCAGGGGGTTAGAACTAGATGATCTTTAAGGTCCCTTCCAACCTGAACCATTCTAGGAATCTAGGAATGAAAAAAATATCTCATAGGCAAGCCCTAGTTTGATCTCAGCAACTTTCATACGCAGCTCATTTTGTGCCATGGTCCTCCTATACGTTCAGTGACACCACAGACAATAGATTCAATTATAACTCTTCTAAATCAGAGAACAATTCATTCTTTGCCAACGAGACACTGATGCTATACGACTCAGGCTTATTGTTAACGACAGCATAGTCTCGCTGTAGATGAGGACAAAATGCTGACATTTTCTATCTCATGTTTTGGTACGCCAAACATTTCAGCATCCATTCCGAAAGAATCCATCTGAGGCCAAATCATCCACAGCCATGATACAGTCTGTAGCTGTTCAGGCTAAATCTCTTCAGAGACATAAAAAAAGTCTATAGCAGATATGGATGTTTTTACATTTCAGCTACTTGTTCTTTTGAGCAAACAATGCTTTAATTACTGTCACAAAAACAAACATCAAAACTGTGTTAACGCTATCCCAACAGCTCATAGTTACAACTCTGCTGCCTGAGTTGATTAATCTTCCTAGCATCATTCGATAAAGAAGTATCTTTTTTCTTCAGGTACTAAGAAACTCTTCAAAGAACTCCATGAAAAGGAGCTTCAAACATGACTTTGAAGATCTAAAGGTCGTCTGGAAATGTCACACAGAATGACACCATGCTCTACGTGTTTTGTCCTCAAAAAATTCTGCCCTCAATTATACTCACTCTTAACAGTAATTTATGTGGATCCTGTGGCAGAATATCCCCTAGAATTGAGAAGGGTAAGCCATGCTTACAGAGAACTTTCTAGGCTCTTGTGCTTTGGATCTTCGTTTGTGTCACTCTGCTTATAACCAGCCTTTGCCATGTTCATAACCAAACATTCATGAAAGAAGAAACAGAAGCTGATATTTGAGCATGAATACAGAAAGGACTCTGGACAGCAGTACCTGTTGTGGCCTGTGCTTACACTAACATGGAACATGGAAACAGAGAATCAGAAAGACACCATTGGATAAATGATTACTAATAAGAGTGAAGCTACAGAATCACAGAATCCTGGAAAGGACCTCCTACATAACTGAGTCCAACCATCCCCACACCAACAAAAAGCCTCCAGACCTGAGAGATGGACAAACACAAACTAACCTGCCTACATGCTGCCACTAGAGCAGGGCACGAAGCACCATCTCTGCATGCTTCCTAAATACCTCCAGGGATGGAGACTCAACTACCTCTGTGGGAAGGCCATTATCATACCCAATCCCTCTTTTTGGAAAGAATTTCTTCCTCAGATCCAATCTAACCCTCCCCTGCCTCAACTGCAGACCATTGCCCCTGTTTCTGTCAGCAGGCACCAAGGAGAAGAGGCCAACACCCAACCCTCCACAACCTCCTTCCAGGTAGTTGTAGAAGGCAGGAGGTCCCCCCTCAGCCTCCTCTTCTCCAAATTAAACCTGCCCAGCTCCCTCAGCCTCTCCTCACACGACTGGTTCTCTAAACCCATCCCAAGCTTGGTAGCTCTCCTCTGTACCCATTCTAGCATTTCCATGTCTTTCCTATAATGAGGGGCCCAGAACTGAACATAGAACTCGAGATGAGGCCTCACAAGGGCTGAGTACATGGGCACGAGAACTTCCNACACCATTGGGTGTCATCTGCAAACAGACTGATGGTGCTCTCAATCCCCACATCCAGGTCATCAATGAAGACACTAAACCAGACTGGCCCAAACCTGAGCCCTGAGGGCCAGAGCTTGTGACCGGCCACCAGCTGGATTTCACCCCATTCATCACAGCTCTCTGGGAACAGCCAGCCAGCCAGTTTTTAACCCAGTGAAGGGCACATTTCTCTACACCATGATTTACCAGTTTCTCCAGAAGAATGGAGTGGGAGACTGTGTCAAAAGCCTTCCCAAAGTCCAAGTAGACAACATCCACCGCCTTCTCCCCATCGAAAAGGCTACTCACATGGGCACAGAGAGAGATCAGGTTGGTTACACAGGATCTCCCTTTCATAAACCCACGCTGGCTGGCTCTGATCATTTGGCTGCCCTGCAATTGCCATGAGAGCTCACTCAAGATGATCCTCTCCATGATCTTTCCTGGTACCAAAGTCAGGCTGAGAGGCCTGTAGTTCCCTGGATCCTCCTTCCTGCCCTTCTTGCAGATGGACGTCACATGAAGTTGTCCGTTTCTCATTAAACACCAGAACTCATTCTAGAACCCTGAACAGGCACAAACGCCTGCCACCGCTGCACAACTTATTTCCCACAGAATTTCACGTTTATGACTTTCCAATTAATACCTAATTTTGATAATGAAAAGAATAAAAGCAATCCCACACTATGGTTTATTCATCGGAATAGAAGTCTCAGACAATAAACTCACTTTCAGCAAGAGAGAGCAATTTGTTTCGAGTCATCAGCAGTCATCCCTGTAACTCCATACATCATCATTCAGGAAGTCTCATAACACAACTTGCATTTTAATTCTAAAATAAAGAGCTGTTACTTTTTAAGTGTTTTAAAACAACTCTCATCGAGAAAGCTGTTGTTTTTCCCTAGAATAATTGTAGCTTGGAGAAAAAGAAAGCACGGTGCTCTGTCATTCTCAGGATGCAGCTTCGAGAAGACACTACTAGCAGAAAATGAACAACTTGGATTTCTGGAAATTACTGAACAGCTATTACTACACAGAGAGTCTACCTCACGGATGCAGTCGCAGCCATAGTAGCTGCAGGAACAGACACGGAACACGAACACACAGCTCAAACGTTAAGTGAACTACTTACAGAAATAACTACTGTCAGCATTTCTAACAGCTCCTGTCAGGACTTCCACACTCTGAAACATATGTTTCTGACTGGCATTCGGAGCTGTTTGTACGGAAAATGGAGCAGAACTGCAAGACTGTCTTTGTGTAGGTGGGTTTCACCAAAGCTTCCCTATTTACTTCAGAACATCCCTCAGAGGACTTCTGCAGAAGTTATGTCTAGAGATAGAGGCACAAGCATCAGCTGGGGGAAATGGAGCTATTTAGTCTAGAGGAGGCTGAGAGGAGACCTTAGGTAGCTGTAGAGAGCTGTAAAAGGAGGTTGCAGTGAGGCTGGTGCTGGTCTCTTCTCCCAAATTACTAATGATAGGATGAGGGGAAATGACCTTAAGCTGTACCAGGGGAGATTTAGATTGGATCTTAGCAAGAGGTTCTTTCCTGAGAGAGCGGCTGGGCATTGGACCAGGCTGCCCAGGGAGGTGGTGGAGTCACTGTCCCTGGAGGTATTTAAAAAACGAGCACTTCAGGTCCATGGTCTAAGAGTTAGGAAGATGTTGGGATGAGGGCTGGACTTGATGATCTTAGAGGTCCTTTCTAGCCATCATAATTGTATCCTATGACCATACGATGCTGGTGGAGATTCTGAAGACTGCTTGGGAGACAGTTACATCATACATCATCTTTTCCCTGAAGGCACCACACTTGCACCTTTATGCTCAGCTCAGAAAGGTGGGAGGAAAGGTTGCTTTTTTCATTCGGCTAAGCTTACCAGAACTGGGCTAGAAATCATAGACAAGCTGTCACTGCGTCTGCACAGGAAGACCCAGAAATAGTGACATAGAAACCTACCCTATGCATGAAAGCATATACACTACAGACATGAGGTTTACATGATGAGAGACAAGCTAACAGACAGATGCAGACAATTCTAGTATGTACTCCTTATATCTGTGTGTCTTGGACAGTGATTCCACATTTTCAGAGAAGAAATAACCCTAAACTACCTACACAAATGAACTGCAGACACAAGAAACTGATCTTGTAGGACTTTGGTGAAAAATTACAAAGAAAGCAACCTTAGCCCTATTTTTTTCCCTTAAATCATTCAAAGGTCCCACAAAGACCCAGTGTCAGTTATTTCCCTTTGTACTTCTCAGCGCTGGAGATCCATACTCATGCTATTTATCTCTTCCTAGAGGATGCAGAGGACATACCATCAGTCTTGAGCTGTTGTTAACAACAACATTCCCCAACTCAGGAGTGAGAAAGAACTTCTCTTTGCCGATAATACATATGGCTATTTAATCAGCCATAGGAATAGCCAACACCTACCTCATATACTCCAGTCCCTGGGAATTAATTAGTTCCCTTATATTCTAAAAAGTCTCAGGCCCTGATAAATAATATTTTACTGCTATTTTTAATACATCTGGTGCAATGGTTATGCAATGCACACGGTTCCCCTCCGGTTATTTTATAACCGTTATACTTGAACTTAATACGAAGAGTAATCTTGTATTTCACAGATGAACATTACAGAGAGATCACTGTGAAGTTTTTACTCGAATGTTAACAGGACTCTGTTGAGTAAAGTGTTATAAAGGATGATTTAGTAATAAAAAAGCTAATTATGATGGATATATGGAACAGCTATTTAATTAAGCAGAAAAAACACCTGTGGGATAGGTTCTAGCACAGTCACTACTCCTGCAGGTAAAAATGAATTGTTCTATACACAACCAGCTTTATCCTGATCAATAGATTGATTTGTGGTAGGACTGACATCCAAGTCCTTTTATCTTTTGACTATACAACTTGAAATGCAAAACAAAGTAGTTTTGGAAGTTAACTAGCTATAAAAAATCCTAGGAGCTCATGGTTCTTGTTCATAACAGGAATACAGCACGGTATTGTTATATATATTACAAATGTGAAACTATCAGCTGCTGTGTTACTGTGCACATCCTGCCCACAGCAGAATCACCCAGAGCAAACTGCTCAAGGCCAGGTGCTGTCAGGTTCTAAATATAATGATTCTACAATCTCTCTGACCAAACAGTTTGAGAGTTCAAACACTTGTGCTGTAAGGACTCTCTTATCCTAGTTTTTAAGAATAGTCTCTTGTATCTCCAGATCACATGTAGAATACTACATGCAGTTTTAGAAACCCCCCTCATACAAGAAAAGCATGAATAATGTGGAGCAAGACTTAAAGCTCATGAAGAAGTCAAGAAGTACAAAGCACACGACCTGTGAGAGGCTGAGAGATGCGAGGTTGTCGAGCTTTACAAAATATAAGGCTTCAGAGACATCTAAGAGCAGGCTGCTGACAGGTGTGTTACCAAGAACTCTCTTTTCAATAGTGGTGCAGAGTGGGAGAATAAGAGACAAGCAGCATAAATAAATAAGAAGTGTAAGCATGTAGGGAGAACTCTTGTAACATGAGGACAATCAAGCACCTCAAGTTAACCCACAGAGACTATGGGTTAATTCCATCCTCAACTGTTTCAAGACCCAATTGGTAAAAGACCTGAGCAACTCTATTTGACCTCAGAGCTTGATCCTACTTCAAGCAGGTGTTTGAACGAGATTATCTGTACACACCTTTTCCTATCAGAACTATCCTGTGTTCTTATGATTACAGAAGTCCTCATTCATTTTCCTGAAATAAGAAAAACTGCAGGCTTTCTAGGACAAAACCTAAGGCAGAACACAGTCATGAAGCACTGAAAAGGAAAACAGCATATCATCATCCAAAACTGTCTGCTATGTGACAGATTAGAAGTGTTCAATTCTGGGCCACTCAGTCTAGGAAGGATGTCAAGCGGCTGGAACGAGTCCAGAGAAGAGCAACTAGAATGGTCAAGGGCCTGGAAGGTCAGACCTGTGAGGAGAGGCTGATGGAGCTGAGTCTGTTTAGCCTGGAAAAGAGGAGGCTCAGAGGTGACCTTACTGCTGTCTGTAACTACCTAAAAGGGGGTTGGAGTCAGGTGGGCATCGGTCTTTTCTCCCTGGACACTGGAGACAGGACAAGGGGTCACAGTCTGAAGCTCCATCAGGAGAGGTTTAGACTTGACCTTAGGATAAGGTTTTTCACTGAGAGTGATCAGGTTTTGGAACGGGCTGCCCACAGAGGCAGTCGAATCACCGTCTCTGTAGGTGTTCAAGGTTAGGCTGGTTAGGAAGTGCTGAGTGGCATGAGCTAGATGTCAGATATTAGGGTTACTTGGTTGGTTTTAGGTTGGACTGGATGATCTTTAAGGTCTTTTCCAGCCTCATCATTACTGTGATACTGCGAACTGACATGTTAAATAATCTAGTATAACTGTGTAAATCAATTTTTACTAATGTCAATCAAATTGTGATGACAGAGGTACAGCAACTCAGGAGCTTTTGAGTTAAATAACAAACTGAGAAAGAAAAGGTAAAGCAATCAGATAACATACAATCAACTACAATGCAGTATCAAACACTAACTACTAGAAATGTTCTGCAAAACTCTCCAAGTGGAGCTCAGGACATAACTGCATTGAAACCAAGAGATCATCAGAAAACAGCATCAGTGAATCAGCAGGTGATTTGACCAAAGTTTTTATTTCTTCTCTACACTAAGACTGACTGCCCTGCTGCTCAAAGTCAACAGAGTCTTTTAGTCCATAGGTCCCTGTGGTTCAAAGGTGCGTTGTTGTATTAAAAATACAGAGGTACATTAGATAGAGAAGGGAGGAGGGTCAGGCAAGGCAAGGAGAAATAATAGCTACTATGTGTACAGCAAAACTAGAGTGAGAAACACATATTTCTTAATAACACCTTTGACAATTCTGGAATTAAGAAAATGAGACAGACAGAACGCGATGGAAAAATAAATGAGTTTTCTGATAAGAATAATAAAGGGATAGAAATACAATCATTCTCCCATTACGCTCTCACGCGCTGAAAAGACAGGCACCAAAAAATGTGGCTAGCTCATAATAGTCAAATATTTCACAACAAGACCCTAATTGTTATCACAGGACACTGTTTGAACTTAGCCAATACTGGCAGGCCAACATCAAATGGAAGCCTACAGTGGTGAATAAATTAACGGCAATACTCTTCAGAGATTCTCTGATTACAGTTATCACATGTCGTGTTTTCCCCTTCTCTAAAATGCTTGTATAGTTTATTCGAGCATCTCAGGCAAGCTATCAGTAGTCACACATAAGCATCTTATGACTTTTTCATAGGAGAAAGGAAACATCATCACACTAATCTTGTTTGGAATTCTCCTTTGGCTTTGTATATTTACACTGTCTGGTTTTGTGGCTTTGTGAGAGAGCAGCAGTTTTTCCTCGTTGGCTGCAAAGATTTCTATAGTAGATCACATGAAAAATACTAGGGGAGCAGTAAGAACAAATGTAATGATTATTTCTAAGAAACAATCGACAGCAACTTCCTTGACAAGACGACAGACCAACAAGCTTTGGGTAAACAATACAAGCTTTCCAACTTGTCTTCTGTCAGAGACCTGCTGAGCTCTTTCTATCTAGGGAAGGAAGTTCAGGGGTTAGGTAACTTGTCCTTAATATCTTCTCTGGAGATGTTTGAGACCTGTCTTGATTAGCTTTTCATAGTCATTAGGGATCAGAAGGGACCTTGAAAGATCATCTAGTCCAATCCCCCTGCCGCAGCAGGAACACATCCAGGCTTGTATTGTTTACCCATCCTTCTTCCTTTCAAGCAGACTCTAAGTTCCCACTTCATTTCTTTTTAAGTTTTCATGTATCCTGGATAGGTAGCCAAATGATTTTTAAAAGCAGTAGATCTGAGATCAAGACAAGCAAAGCAGCAGCTTTTTTAAGGGATCTACATGAAGCAATCACCACGCTTAACAATGCTCCACAAAACACTGAGCTCCCAATCCATTTCATCTCTTTAACCAGGAGAACTGCACACAAATACTTGAGAAGAAGTCTGTTGGCTCAATTTTGTCAAAAATAAAGTCTGTTACAACTTTCAGTTTCCCTTGGCTAACATGTCTTAGTCAGCAAAACAGTGCTATGAAAACACAAGGCAAGGGTACGTAAAGGCACTTTTACCAAGTACCCTAAGAAATATCTGTTAAGAAGATGCAATTAAAATAAAGTATCTGGGAAATATAAGTTTCTTTGATAAGAAAACTGCATTTTATACTAATTTTTATGGTAATTCACATTTTATCATGATTTATTACTGACTGGAGGATAGCCATTCTCCACACAGATAAATTTAACCTCCAGAGTCTCTGCTACATTGAAATCACTGACAGAAACCAAACCCCAGGTTTTCAAGCATTTCTCAAAGCACTTCAAAACAAAGTCACACTGGACCTATCCAAAACCACAGTAACTTCCAGCTACAGACTAAGAGATGAGTGGCTGAAAAGCAGCCTGTAGAGAGGGACCTGGCAATACTTGTCAACAACCAGCTAAATAAGCCCAGGTGGAACAAAAGGCCAATGGCACCCTGGCTTGGATCACCAATAGTGTGGCCAGCAGGACTAAGGACATTATTCTTCCTCTGTGCTGGGCACTGGTGAGGTCTCACCTTGAGTACTGTGTGCAGTTCTGGGTCCCTCACTTCAACAAATAGATTGAGGTACTGGAGCAGGTCCAGAGGAGAGCAATGAGGCTGGGAAAGGGACTAGAGGGAAACTCTGATGAGGAGAGGCTGAGGGAGCTGGGGTTGTTTAGCCTGGAGGAGACTCAGGGACACATCACGCTCTATAACTACCTGAAGGGAAGTTGTAGACAGGTGGGGGTCAGGTTCTACTCTCAGGCAACTAGTGATAGGATGAGAGAGCAGTGCCTGAAGCCAGGGGAGAGTTAGGCTGAACGTTAGGAAAGGGTGCTCATAGCCTGGAATAGACTATCCAGAGAGGCAGTGGAATTCCCATCCCTGGAGGTGTTTAAGAACAGACTGGACATGGCACTTAGTGCCCTGGTCTAGCTGCTGTGGTGATGCCAGGTCCTAGGCTGGGCTTGATGATCTCAGAGGTCTTTTCCAGCCTCAATAATTCTGTGATTCTATGAAGAAGACTGAATCTTGTTCATAGAGTAGAAGCAGTTGTCCAGCTCATCTTTGAGAGAATGTCAAGAAAAAAACAACCAGTTTTTCTATCCCTACAACAATACCTAATGTCCCTAAAGCACTGAAACTATTGCATGGAATAGATCGCCTACACTACACAAGTAGCTTATATAAAAGCAGGAATAATCAGAAAGAGAAGACAGAAGGAGAAAAAAAGAAGTAGCAGTAATCTGCCAACTATTTGTAACTGTAATGAATTTTCTAATCAGCTCACTGAAAGCCGTTAATGAACCCTGACTGCAAAGATCAGCCTACCAAACCCAACTAAACTCTCTGTTGCCAATCATCGCCTTTCAGAAACTCACATTTCTAGCAGAGGTTAATTGTGGTGCCATCGTAAGCCAAGAATTCACGACGGCTATTATTTTAACGAGTATACTCTGAATATACAAAATCAGATTGTTTTAACTTGATAGCAAGGTTCATAACTGTTATCTCAAACGGCACAATCTGAAAAACACATCAAGGAATTATTTCTTCATGTCTGTTGCAACACGAAGCCTGTTAAATTTATTCAGGTAACTTCTTATAACCTGAGAAGTCTGAAGTTTCGACTTTATAGTAGTGTCTACATCAAAGCACTAAGTTTTTTAGCATGCTAAATTTCAAGTACAGATGTTCCTGTGGTCCCTTCCAACCCCAACTGATTCTGTGATTCTATAACTTCTTCCCAGTGAGGGTGACGGGGCACTGGAAGGGGCTGCCCAGGGGTTTTGAGGAGTCTCCTTCTCTGGAGACGCTTGAAGCCCACCTGGACTTGGTCTGGGTGATCCTGCTGTGGCAGGGGGATTGGACTGGACGATCTTTCGAGGGCCCTTCTGATCCCTTAATGATTCTATGCATAGGACAGAAAATTGTGCCTATATTTCTAGCTAACTTGGTCTGGGTGATCCTGCNTGGACAGAAAATTGTTCCTATATCTGTAGCTAACACTACACAGAGAAAGCATTCTCTACACAGCACAACTATCAAGTTTATTTATTTAAACCTGTTATAAAAAATGAAGATCATTTCAGCAACTGTTAAGACAGCAATTGTTTACAGGTTGCTCTATTCATGACTTAAAGCATAACAGCCAGCTTTCCATCACCTCACTGAGGCCATTCTACTTGGACACTTGAGCAAACATTATTCATGCTTGGTGACTGAGGTGCACAACATGCCTCTAGAACGGGAGGTTTCAAATCTGCTCTCTAACATCACACTGCAATGATGCATGGAGATGTTTTGACGATGAGAAATTATACAACTGATTTCTTTTTTTCCTTTGCTAAAGCTTGCTGCAGATTTCCTCCTCGGGAAAACCTACTTCTCCTCTGTTTAAGAGATTATGTACTCTTTTTCAGCAACTTTGAAGAAGTTCAAAACTATGACATTAATCAGTTAACTCTGCTACTTACAGACAGGAAAAAATCAATTTACCTGAATGCCATCAAGCAATTTGCTCATGCACCAGTAACTGTCAGCTTCTATGTTCTGCAACACTTCTTCAGGCAGAGTGGAAACATCAAAATTTTCCATTTCTTCTTCTTCTGTTTCAGGAAAAGAGAAAGAAAAGGCAATGAAGTGAACAGAATAAATAGAGCAAGGATGAGGAAAATAATTGAAAACAATCACCACTTATCTTCTAGTCAAAAACTTCAACACACATTTACTTTAACAGAGACTAAATGAATCATTTATTGCTCAACTGTGTCATCTAATGGCTTTAAATGTTAATGAATACTTAATTTCTTGCAGACTGTGAAAGTCTCAAACCATGCCTGGTTAACCAGAATTAATATATAATAAATTACTTCATTCTAAACATTTCACACCTGAAAAAGTATCATCAGAAGCGCTCTCAGTGTGTTCAAGCTCAGTATGAACAATCTCTGCAGAACATATCTGTGTCTGCAGCATGCTCAACAAAACACGCTGTCAGCCTCCACAGCAGAAAGAGCCTCAAAAACCCCTTCTTAGAAACCCAGTGACATTTAGTTACAAAGCTGACTGCAGCTTTTAGGGAGGGTTTCTTCTTCCAGAGGAGCATTTGGAGTCAGAAGGAAGCCAGACAAAAGGAAAGAGATTAGTCCTCTCCCCACCACAGAAAAAATAACCCCACAAAGATGATGGAGTGGAGCATCTCCCTGATGAGGAAAGGCTGAGAGAGCTGGGTTTCTTGAGCTTGGAGAAGAGAAGGCTGAGGGGGGACCTCATTAATGCTTACAAATATGGAAAGGATGAGTGTCAGGAAGAAGCAGCCAAGCTCAACTCAGTGTCAATGCTAGGACAAGGGGCAACTGGTGTCAGCTGGAACAGAGGAGGTTCCACACAAAGATGAGAAGACCCTTCTTCCCAGTGAGGGTGACAGGGCACTGGAAAAGGCTGCCCAGGGAGGTTGTGAAGTCTCCTTCTCTGGAGAGGTTTAAAACCCACCTGGACTGTTCCTGTGCAACTGGATCTACGTGATCCTGTTCCCACAGGGGGAATGGACTAGATGATCCCACAAAATCCTTTGCAATCCCTACCATTCTGTGACTCTGAGCACTAAAAAAGCAGAGAACTTCAACGACACCTAATTCATTGGAACCAAGCTTTCCACGTTAAGTGTGTCACAGCTCTGACCTGAAATTCTACCAGCTAAGCCATGTTGTTTTGTTGTTAAACCACAGCACCTGAGCTACTTCATTTTAAAAGCACACAGAATACAGTGCCTTGCCACAACCTGGATATCCTGTTGTAAATGCTAGTTCCTCTCCTGAAGCAGCTCGCACCATCTTACTGCCTAGCAGGACAAGAACCAAAGATGAGTTTTTACGAGCCCTAGTTTCTTCTCAAGCAGGAGGAGGTTAAGAAGATGGAAGTGCTGGAATCTACTTACGCAGAGTAAGATACCAAAGAAGGAATTTCATCCGTAACACAGCTTCACGTTAGCACAGAATAAAAGAGTAAGAGAAGACCGAGAATATGTAATAACTGAAAGCTTCTCTGTCACCTGTCTCTCAGCTTTGCAGTATATCATCACGGAATCCTAGTGCATCCTTAAGTAGTCACATTTGATCATGCTCATTTAGTTGTTAATTGGTAATAATCATGTGTCATAAAATAATTATACCAGTGATTTTACCACTGCTAGCAGACAGTGCTAGCAAGATTCAAACCATTCTTGTTTGCACTGGTGTCTAATTGGGGGTGTGCATCTCCTAAGGAATTATTTAGGCTTGTGAAATACTACTAGCCATAGGACAAGGAGATTAGGCCATGCTAATAAAACGTGAGTTAAATACAGGGAAACCTGGGAAATGCAATAGGGGATTGCAGCAGAATAATCCTGGTTGGAAAGGATCTACTAGATCACCGAGTCCAACCATGCACACACCATCAAAAACCTAAATACCTGAGAGACTAACAAACACAGGATAATCCATAAAATAAAAGCACATGATGATCTCGGAGGTGGCAGGGCTGGAAACACTGCAGCAGAATCACTCACCGGTTGTTAAAGGGATAAAGGAATTCTACCTTTACATTTGAGTATAATTTTTAACAAACATTTTCTATAAGAAGATCAAACAAGTATCCAACATAGACTCAAAACCCTTCAAAATAAACTCCAACACTGCACTGCCTTGCCAAAAAGTGAAGAAAGGCAGTGCTAGACCACCACAGTAAACTGTTTTAATTGCAGATCCTTCAGTGAGGAAGAAGAAACTTCTTACCCCATGTCAGCAGCATCTTTCTCCCAGCAAAGAGGAGAGACTACCCAGAAATTAGGATCATGTTCCCCTACCAGCAATAGACAGCAAGTTTTCACAATGCACTGTGGAAAACAGTGGTAACAGACATTACCTGTGAGATAACACTCCCTTCCCACCATACTTCTGTTCAGATCCCATCGCTTACTCTATTAGGGGTTCCTTATTAAAGAGAGCTTCTAGAACAAACTTGGATTCATTTCACTTATTAAGTCTAATCCCTTCAGAAAAAGCACATTACAAAAAAAGCCTAGTGAAATAGAACGGATTAAAGTGGGCTTTTATGGTAAAGATGCCTGAATATAACAGAGGTAACAGTTAAGAAATGAAAGCTGAGGATTAATCTTTCCATTAATTTACAAGAGAAAGACTTTTCCAGACAGAAAAGATGATGATGTTCCTCTACAAATGATTTGGTGTCCATATATATGTCAGCTCATAAAAACGTGAGGGGTGGGTGTCAGGAGGATGGAGCCAGACTCTTCTCAAGGTCATCTGGTGATAGGACAAGGGGCAGAGGGTGCCAGCTGGAACAGAGGAGGTTCCCTATCAATATCAGCAAGAACGTCTTCCCAGGGAGGGTCCCGAAGCACTGGCACAGGCTGCCCAGGGGGTTGTGGAGTCTCCTTCTCTGGAGACATTCCAGACCCTCCTGGCTGTGTTCCTGTGTGACTTGGTCTGGGTGATCCTGCTGTGGCAGGGGGATTGGACTGGCCAATCTTTCAAGGTCCCTTCCAATCCCTACGGATTCTATGACTCTAAGACGATTTAGAGGTTCTACAGATTCATGTTTATTAGATATTCATAAACCAGTGCCCTGATGGGAAAAAAAACTAGTTAATATTTGTAATTTTCATATTTTAAGTTATGAAAGCAGCTGTAACCCACCCTCTTGCTGCCTCACACTGCCTACAGAAAAAACCCAACGATAAATGAACCAGAATTCATCATATTTATATAAAAGCCAAACATCTTTTGAACTTTATTCACTTTGAAAGGAACAGCCCTCAGGCTCACCTTCACTAATCACTTGCTGAAAGAATGAGATTACGACTACTTCGATACTGTGTTCCTTTGCAAATTTCCTGCCTTTGAGCAGCTTTTCTTTTCATGGTACTGCTATCACATTTCCAAGCGAAAAGGAACTTATAAGCCACAGCACAACACAATAACTCTTCTATAGGTGGGCACGAAAAGATAACAAAGACTTGTTATCTCCTTATTTCACATCTGTTATCTTACCTCTTTTTTGCTCTTCTCTTTCAAAATCTATTATTTCATCCCAGAATTTAAACCAACAGAAAAGCTGGAGATACACCCAACCATCAAAGACGGCTGTCTTCACCTCCCTTCACAGCCAACACAGAAAAACAAGTGCTTCCTTGTTCTAAACTAGAAAACTAAAATAAATCAGCTTCATCTCATCCAAAGAAAAATCCTGTTTCTCAATATTAGTTACAGCCTAAAATTATAAAGGTTCTGCAAACCTCTAAACCGTGGAAGTCTAAACTTGGCTGAATTCAAACCTTACACACCCACCAAAAGGCTTCTCGTCCTGCGACTGAACTATCCGCAACAAGCGAAAGCGACAGGCTGTGAGAAAAGAACAGCACTTGGAGAACCAGAGCTGAAGTAATCTGGATAGCAGTGACGCTGCAGCACTCACACTTTGGAGAAACTAGTCTGCAATTGTTTAGCAAGGAAGGGCTATAATGTTAGAAAGGTAACGTGTGACTTCTTTTCCACAGAAAATAAGAGTCTATTTTTTAAGGAACATCTTCCAACTGCTTTTCATCACAGGTATGTGATGGTCAATAAGCACAGAGAATGTCAGGACAGGGCCTTCTGAAAAGAATATAGGTCTGATGTAAAGTCACTATTCTAGGTATAATTCTCATTATTACATGGGGAACAAAGTATTACTGATGGAAAGACAACTATTATCGAGTACTTTCTGCTCTAGTTCGAGTGAGCCTATAAATAAAAAGACAGAGTTTAGGAACCATCCAACTCTTGCACTGAAAGAATCCACAGTCCCTAGTATAGAGTCACAGAGCTGTAAGCTCAAGCATTACAGAAATAAAAATAGTGCTTTAAGGAAGCAGTCACACAGCCTTCTTGCTGTGTCTGGAGAGACATCCAATAAACGATGCTTTGCTATGGCTGACGCTGACTGATCTCTAGCGTTTTCATAAACCTCTTAAAGGTAAAATAAATATTCAGGGGGTTTAATATGTTCTTTAAATATGTAAGCTGCTTGCAGTCTGATTTTCTTTTCCATTGTGGTTCTCATGCATGACGAACTTATCCTTCCTAATGTCAGCTAAACTTTTGTAATTAAAAAAATGATCTAAAGGTAAAGATAGCATTTAGACACCATCCAAGTCTTGCACTGAAACAATACACAGTCCCTAGTAAATGCCTCATTTGTATTTCAACTCCACACAGGAGGTTCCACATCAATATCAGAAGGACCTTCTTCCCAGGGAGGGTAACAGAGCAGTGGAACAGGCTGCCATGGGGGGTTGTGGAGTCTCCTTCTCTGAAGACGTTCCAGACCTGCCTGGATGTTCCTGTGTGACTTGGTCTAGGCGTCCTGCTGTGGCAGGGGGATTGGACTGGATGATCTTTTGAGGTCCTTTCCAATCCCCAATGATTCTATGACTAGTAGTTGCCATATGTAAAACAACCGTCTCAAACTTCAGCTTAAACTCACAACCAAACACTTCAAAGAGTAACTCTCATTACTTACAGATATATTAAAACATATTTTAATGAGATCAGCTAAGTAGTATAATTTCATATATGTGGTATTAACTGAGACTGTAAGTTTGGTGTACACTGAAGAAGGAACTGCAGTATGGAACTCAACAAGACACTAAACATAATAAATGAGGCTGGAAAAGACCTCTGAGCTCATCCAGCCCAGCCCATGACCTAACATCACCACATCAGCCAGACCAGGGGCACTAAGTGCTACAGCCAGTCTGTCCTTAAACACCTCCAGGGATGGGGACTCCACCACCTCCAAGGGCAGCAAAGTAGTCACAGCACCACAAAAACCCTGAAACAAGCAAGTGCAATGGTTTCTGCTGCATCAATTCACCTTAGCTTGCTGCGTTTTACTAAGGCAGCTCAGAACTGACTCTGATTATCAGACTTGCCCTTTTCCACACTACAGCTGAAATAACAAGGGTCATCTATTTTCATGACAAGCTCCAATTAAAGAACAGTTGATTGGCAGAATAATATGCAAAAGAACAGTTTACAGATTGAATATTTATTCGGGGAGGTACACGGTGCAGTGTTGCCTTTTCCAATCATACGAGAGAGATTGGGAAGAGAAGAAGTGGAAGGGATTTCAGAACAAACAGAAAGAGCCCAAGTAACCATCTCCCAAACTATATCAGATCTCATTGCAATTTCAGACTTGAATTGAAAACAGAATTGAAAATTCTCATTTTATATAGTTTTAATTTTTTTTCAGCGAGTGCAATCGGAGTGGACAGTAATGTAAAGATTAAATAACAAGACCACGGGGGAAACCAGCAGGCCAATGTGTACATATATCAATGAACAGGGGGGAAAACACATCACTGCATAAAGATTTCCTGACTATAACATTTCACAGCAACATCTCATTTTCCTCAGTTTCCCGCGGAGATCTTTATCATGTTATCTACATAATTATGGGAGACAACAAAACAGTAGCCTGGAGAAAAACCGCTGTAGCATGTCGTCAATGACATGCTGATCTGAGTGCTGTGAGCATGGTGTTAGCTGCTCTTTACTCATTCCTCGGGTATGGTTCTCAAACTTCCCACAGAGCAAACGAGTAACTTGTTATTAACAGCTTTAATTTAAGTGGATCCACTCCCAAAGGCAAAGACACCAGGATTAAATGAAAAATAAAAAAATAATTACCCACAACTACACGCAGTTATTTTTCCAATGGTAGGAGATAATGCTGAAGGAAATGTAATGGCTTGCCTCTGTTACGAGGAGCTTCAGTATAAGAATAAGCCTAGCTGATGATTTCAGTGGAAGCTGTTCAATGTGTTAAAATCAAGTTCATATCTGATCTCTTTTACGTGTATTTGATTTCTTCTCAAAATATGCTGTATTTTTACCTTTTCAGGAGAGATCATGGGTACAAAACACCTGCTATTACAGACAGATCTGTCAATAGAATATGTTTCATTCAAGAACTGGAAAACTTGAATTTCAGGGAATGTTTCAAGACATCATGTCCTGAGATCAAAACTAATGAAAACGCAGCACCTCATTGAAGTGGGTTAATGATATTGTTCCTGTAACAATCAGCCCTCTCAGAGTATCCCAAGAGCCGTGTCCAACTGTGTCCAAGTGCAACCCACATTCAGCTCTCTAAACCTGTTACTTACACCAACACCAATACTCAGCCTCTATGCAGTGGGGAAACAATAAGGTAACTGTAGTTTTAATACTGCATTATATTGAGTTCATTACAACCACACTTCATTACTACAAACTCATACAGCAAAATCTCTACTTCACATTCCTCAGCACTCAGAATGGGGCAAAACTTGGGATGAATTCACTGTATAAAGTTTAGTTTGCAGTAACTGGTGTTACATGTTCTACCTTCAGATAGACTCAACCTAAAAGTCGCTGGTGAAGGATAAAAACTACTGAACTATACACGATTGCAAGCAGAGAGGCACAGTAATATTTCCGTATCTAGATGATCTTAGAATCATTTAGGTTGGAAAAGATCTTTAAGATTATTGAGTCAAAACATTAGCCTAACTGCACCAAGTCCAGCACTAGACCGTGTCCCTATCTTACAGATTCCATCTCAAACTCCGTTTTCAAAAAGCCTTATGAACAGCTATTCAACCAAGGCAATGCTTTTTGAAGGAGATGAGGAGATAATAGAGCATTTAAATGTAAATTATTTCAGTAACAATTACCTAATTAAATATGTACATAGCCACGACCGCATCTCTAACTGAAAAAACCTAATTATTAATTTATCTGATAGAAATAGCATTCCAGCTGTTAAGGTTTAATCACCCAAGTAAAAACTTCCCTTTCTTCGTGATACTGCAGTCACAAAGATGAAATGAATACACACCGAACCTCAACCATCTCATCAGTGCAGGTTTATGTAAATATGACCTTACTGCAGTTCAGATCTCTCTCTCTTAGGGGTCCTGTTCTCACGTACACAATGTATTGTTGCCTTATCTGTTTCAACCCTGTTAATCATGTTTTCAGTTGGTCTGCCATAATTTCCTTAGCAAGCACAATAAATATATTATCAGGAAAAGAATGATGTTTTCAACATTAATCTTTCACTTTATTAATATTTATTCTCTAAATAATTTTACTGAGCACTGGGAACATTAAAAATCTCCTTTGACCTGGAGAACAAGGTGAAGTATCACTTCCAACAATACTGTAAGCTTGATTGCACTGACCCTATTTTTATGCTCATGAAAATTAATGTTGGACCCTGCAAGTTCTCTCAATTTGTTCTACCACAAAAGAGTAAATATTTTACAAATTTATTCTTTAATTGAAGACTCTGCATAACAGTGTTGAGTAAATCATTGAGAGATCCCTTTAGAGGGCTTACACACTTAGCTGTAAGATCTTACTACTCAAGCTCTTTCTAGATCAGGTTTTAATGGCAAATTTCCCCATCATCACCACTAACTAGTCCAGAACTTGCCCTTCATTGCTATTCATAACTCCCTGTGCACATAAGCCCATTTTCACAGTTTATTTGAAAAATAGGAAATCTCATAGCTTAGGGAAACACTTAGCTTATGTTGCAAAGCCATCGGTTCCTCAGTGACTGCAGAGATTAACAGTAAACAATTCAGACAGAGAAAGAGGAAAAGGGTCTTTACTACTTCAACAACTCCACTACCTAATAAAGGTACAGAAGAGAACTACAGAAATCACATGCATAGCTCCAAATTTCTCATTATTCCCTCTATTATACTTCCATAACATCTATAATATTATATTGGAGTCTGAAATTATATTATATAATGTTAGGGGGGTTGTGGAGTCTCCTTCTCTGGAGATGTTCCAGACCCGCCTGGATCTGTTCCTGTGCGACTTGGTCTGGGTGATCCTGCTGTGGCAGGGGGATTGGACTGGATGATCTTTCGAGGTCCCTTCCGATCCCTAATGATATTACATTATAGTCTTAGACTAGAAGGGTATCAACCACATCCTCGAGCACAATGTTGTGAAAAGGACTTTGCTGAGCTCATAACAAGCTCCTCAGAAATATGTATTTTAATAACAACGAAGAACACAACATTCAGTGACATTCTTCCCAGAGTAATCAGTTCAATAGGTTTGCTGCTCTCAACCAAAGCAGACTGCCAGGGAGAAGTGGTGCATGTGATACCAAATTATGAGCCTCGTAATTAGCATCCAGTATGCATGATGAGCACAGGATGCTGATGAGCATTTTCCTAGAATGCTTGATAAAGGAGTTTCCTGAGAAAACCTGAAAGGTGCTTGGAGAATAGGAAATGAAAAATTAAAGGCTGAACTTGTCTCCCAAGTCACATTTTTTAATTATCTACTTGTACTTATCCTTAATTTCTCTTAAGCATCAAGCCTATGTATGTGCACAGGCACAAGCATGCAGACCACAAAACAGCAAGAATGGAAGTAAACCATGGCATGGGCGAATATGTCTAAAAAGCAGCCTTTAGAACACAGTATGAAGGTGTGGAACTGATTGCAGGGCTATTTTACAGGCATCCTCACACTGCATTTTTTCCACAGAATCACTGAGGCTGGAAAAGACCTCTGAGATCATCAAGCCCAACCTATGACTTCACATAACCACAATCAGCTAGACCAGGGCACTAAGGGCCACAGACAGTCTGTCCTTAAACACCTCCAGTGATGGGGACTCCACCACCTCCCTGGGCAGTCCATTCCAGGCTCTGATCTCCGTTTCCATGAGGAAGGGCTTCCTAACATCCCACCTAACCCTCCCCTGCAGCAGCTTCAGGCCCTGCCGTCTCATCCTATCACTAGTTGCCTGGGAGAAGAGCCCATCTCCTGCCTATTTTCAATGGAAAAGCCTTCAAAAAGAATCTACAGATTAGTTGAGATCCAAAATGGAATTATTTATTGGATAAAGGAAAAAAAATATCAACTACATTAAAAGATTTTTTTAAAGTCTACATGTATGCAAGGGTGCACTGAGAAAGTACCAGGAATTAATACTTCTTACCCCAAACCACATTAAAAACATGTCTGTGTCATAATTAATATTAAAAGGTAGGCAAAGAAAATTCACTCGAGCAATCCCATAAACAGCTGTATTTTTAATAAGTCCATTACTTGCAGCTATTTGAGGAGAACAAACTCTGCATGCACAGGAAACACTACTTTTTATACTACTTTCGGGTTGAATGTATTCCTTAACTCTTAAAATGCTGTGATGAACAGTTTCCTAATGAAACTCCTACAATCATATCCATGAAAAAAAAAGCCACAAGACTTGCTTTACACCTAAGATTCAATCATATTTTTCCATACTGTTGAGGTGCTTACTGTTAAAATGAAGAACTAACCATATCACACGGCATAACCTCTAGGAAAAACTCCTGGATCATCTATGAGAAAACTTAGAGCATGAATTCTTGACTTTTCTTCTCACATGTCACTGTAAGAAAAGTGTCTACAGATCACAGTTGCACTGCAACCTTATAGTTAACTACAAAAAACAGGAATAGAGGGTCACAAAAATGATCTGGAGGGCTGGAGCACCTCTCCTACAGGCACAGACTGAGAGAGTTGGGGCTGTTCAGTCTGGACAATAAGACACTCTGAGGAGGTCTCAGAGCAGCCTTCCAGTCCCTGAAGGGGGCTACAGGAAAGCTGGGGAGGGGCTGTTTCCAAGGGCTTGCAGTGGTAGGAGCAGGGGGAATGGTTTCCAGTTGGAAGAGAGGAGGTTTAGACTGGAAGTCAGGAGGAAGTTCTTCACAAATGAGGGTGGTGAAACACTGGACCAGGTTGCTCAGGGAGATTACAGATGCCCCCTCCCTGGAAGCGTTCAAGGCCAGGATTATACTGTGGTTCTTGATTATTACTGACATTTTTTTAACATCTGGAATTTAATTTGGAAGATTCTAATTAAGAAGTTCATCACAGAAACTTCTATTGTAATTCAAATGCTGTGAAATCTATTGCGCGTTATTTACTAACCACAAATCTCCCTGAAAATAAGACACACAAGCTGTTTACTGCAACGTTTAAAAGCACTGATCCACCTAACTTGAAAAACCTACTCTGAGGCAACAGTACTGGAATGTTAGGCTCCTTACATTTGTACGGCATGTGATCGTTGCTGAAGCAATTCTTTCTATTCTACCACTTCTTCCTGTGAGTTACTGCCTAATAAACACCACTATGGTATTTGGATGCCAAATGCCATTACAGTCATTTCTCAGTCTGTTGGAAGGCACGCATGACAAGATTTAGATCTGAAAAGTACAACCCACCTCCGTGCTGCTTCACTAGAGAAAGATTTTCATTAATTTTAACTGGAGACCATGGGGAAAGCAAAACAAACGCACAAGCCAGAACTAAAATATGCTGCTCGCTCTGGAATTCACATCTCTCCCATAGTTACTTTCATTGTAATTAACTTTCTTGTTCTTCACTATTCTTTCATTTTTCACACCTGCAGGAATCTTTCGGTTTATCTGCCATTTCATTTTGCTGCTCCTTTTGTTATTCTTGTCTTCCATTTATTCCCACCACCCAGCATTTCCAGTTTGTAGTTTCCAATAAATTACCTTTCACTACCCTCTCTTGACTTCCCTCACGTGGTCCAAAGTCTATTACTTTATTAATGCCTGAAAAAAAGTGAGATAACATAGACCACAAAAGGCAATTCAAAAGGGAACCGAAACGCATTCTTTAAGGTAATACTCATGTGGTTAATTTAATTTCATTAATTTTTTGAGTGCATTAAGCATCACAAAATACGACGACTATAGATGTATACATCTACTCTTATCTATTTTAAAATAGATAATTAAAGGCCAGGAGAAATCTTATTTATATACTTAAAACATTATTCTATCACTGGAATGGGATATTTAATTAGCTGAATGTTTTCTATACACATTTTATTTCCTATAAAAATCCTTTCTCCTCGAAAACTATTTCCTCCTTGAGAAAAAAACAACATTAATATAATATTTAATAAAATATATATATAAAATAGTACTAAAAGATTGTGATTTAACAGATAAATCCAGGAGCTGGCAGAAAACCTCAAATACTTACAAGTTAATAGGGAAGACTTAGCTATTCTGATTACTAATAATATTAGTTGGAAAGCTGAAAAGGGGCTGTTTCCAAGGGCTTGGAGTGGTAGGAGCAGGGGGAATGGTTTTAAGCTGGAAGGGGAGACATTTAGACTGGAAGACAGGAGGAAGTTGTTCACGATGAGGGTGCTGAGACACTGGACCAGGTTGCCCAGGGAGGCTGTAGCTGCTCCCTCCCTGGAAGTGTTCAAGGCCAGACTGGCTGGGGCCTTGAGCAACCTGGTCTAGTGGTGGGGGGTGTCCCTGCTCATGGCAGGGGGTTGGAACTGGATGATGTTTAAGGTGCCTCCCAACTTGAACCATTCTAGGAATCTATGAATCTCTGAAAGTGAAAGTGTAAATTAATAGGTAAAATAGAGTATGGTCAGATACAAGACCAGAAGAAATTCTATATTAAGCTCTAAACTACCCAAAACACAGAGGCAGAACACAAGTAAGATCGTGGATCTCCATCCAAACAACAGTATAGAATCATAGAATGCTTTGGGTTGGAAGGGATCTTAAATATCACAGACTCACAGAATGTCTTTGATTGCAAGAGACATTCAAGACCATCTAGTCCAACATTTGACCCAACACTGCAAAATCATCACTAAACTTGAGGCCACTTCCTCTTGTCCTATCATTAGTAATTTGAGAGATGAGAGCAGCACCAGCCTTGCTATAACCTCCTTTCAGGTAGTTACAGAGAGCAGTAAGGTCTCCCCTTCAAGCCTCTTCTCTAGACTAAGCAACCTCAGCTTCTCCTCTCCATAAGACTTGTACTCTAGACCCTCTGCAAGCCTTGTTGCCCTTTTCTGGACAACCCTCAACACTTTTGCATCCTCCTTACAGTGATGGGCACAGAACTGAGGCCAATATTCAAGAAGCAGCATCATCTGTGCTGAGTACAGTGGATCACATAGTGCAAACCTCTGCCACAAGCATCCCCACCCAACCTGACCTTGGAACACTTCTAGGGAGGCAGCATCCACACCTCTGGGCAACTGGTTCAAGGGTCTCACCACCCTCACAGTAAATAGGGCTTCAGTAAGATAAAAAAAGGGAGAATGTGATTCTTTTTTAAAAAACATCACACAGGCAGTGAAGCAATTGTTATCACAGACTTTGTTAGAGAGAATGGAAGTAACGTGGACTACATCCTCACAACGACAACAGCCAGCTGAGACAACCTGTCCTCTTAAAAGCAATTCTGCTTTCCACTCAGCAGAAATTAAAGACAAACCAGAATAATTCTGCTATCTCAGCAATTTTGTAACTCATGCCTTTAATCACAATAGATACTACATTAATGAAACTTGAAGTTGCTTTAGTAATCCATAAAGAGATATTGCTAGATAGAGAAATCCTAACTGTTAGAAATCTTTTACTAGTCCATTTAACCTCACAAATTTCTTACTGAATCACAGATTTGTTGTATACAACTCTTCCAGTGAATTTCAACTCGAGTACTGGGGGCAGTTCTGGGGCCCTCAGTTCAAACAAGAGATTGAGTTGCTGGAGAGGGTTGAGAGGAGAGCAATGAGGCTGGGGAAGGGACTGGAGGGAAAGTCTTATGAGGAGGGGTTGAGGGAGCTGGGGTTGCCAAGCCTGGAGAAGAGGAGACTCTAGGGGATCCTTCTCATGCTCTATAACTACCTGAAGGGAAGTTGTAGACAGGTGGGTGTCAGGCAAGTAGTGATCAGAAGGGACTGAGGCTGCACCAGGGGAGGCTGCAGCAAGGCTAGTGCTGCTGTCTTCTCCCGAATTACTAATGACAAGATAAGGGCAAGTGGCCTCAAATTATGTTGGGGAGGTTTAGATTAGTAATTGGAATGAAGTTCATTACTGAGAGAGTCGTTGGGCACTGGAACAGGCTGCTCAGGGAGGTGGTGGAGTCACCATCCCTGGAGGTCTTTTAAAAATGACTATACAGGGCACTTGAGGCCATGGTCTAAGGGTTAGAGAGATGATGGGATGAGGGCTGGACTTGATGATCATGGAAGTCCTTTGCAGCCATGAGGATTATGTGATTCTATCAACTACGCAAAAGATGTCATCTCAGCACTACCCACGTTTTCCTTATAGTTCTGTTTGCAGTGCCTCCCAATACACTCCTCACTCCTTTACTGAACACCTACAAAGCAGAAGGTTACCAGCAGCATGGTTAGCTGGTAATTCGAACAATTCTAGCTATTTTCACATTAATTCTTTGCCTTGATTAAAGTGGAGAGAAGGATGTAAAATTCTACAAGTCCTTTGCCCAATTAGGCCTGAAAAGCCATATTATTTATTAATAACTAAAATCACTCGGGCACTGGGAACAACTCATTTTTCTTATGTGAAACATACATAAAAACTGATTAACAATTTAAAATAGAATCTAGCCGGGGTGCTAAGCTTTTAGAAGTTTTTTTAATGGCATTTACCTGGAAGGACTATAAGCCTTGGACTATAAGAATTGCAGTGACTTCAAAAAACAGCAATTAGTAATTTCAGCACAAAAAGCATAATTGAACTCCAACTGAGGAATGTGACAGAAGATGTAAGGACATAGAAAAGAGGCTCAGCAAGCTCTTAAATAACATATAACATGCTAAGTCATATGAAGACATGATAAAGCATGATATAGCTCCACAAGGTCTATTTAATTTAGGAAACGTAATCATAGAATCATCAAGGTTGGAAGAGACCTACAAGACCACCAAACATCCAACAGCTAGTCATAAAAGCATCATAGAATCATCACGGATTGGAAGGGACCTTGAAAGCTCATCCAGTGCAATCCCCCTGCCACAGCAGGATCACCTAGATGACCAAGTCACACAGGAACAGTCCAAGCGGGTCTTGAACGTCTCCAGAGAAGGAGACTCCACAACCTCCCTGGGCAGCCTGTTCCAGTGCTCTGGTACCCTCCCTGGGAAGAAGTTCCTGCTGATACTGATATGGAACCTGCTCTGTTCCAGCTGGCACCCATTGCCCCTTAATCTAAACAGATTTTCTTACTGCATCAAAATGCTAGGAATATACTGCACTAAAATGGCATCAAATTACTGAAAAAGATCTCTGCTGAACTAACAACTTTAGTTTCATAAATAACCACTGCAGGATTAACTGAGATCCTGATGTGATATAATGCTCTGCAATAGTATTCCCATCATACTAGGAAAATAATTTCAGATAAAGCATTCAAGAAATTACAGGAAAAAAAAACCCAAATTACTAGTTTTAGATTTGAACCCTCACAGCAGATATGCTAAAAAGGAAGAAACCAGCATGAAATCTCATTTTAAGGACAGGAAGGCTTCCTGCAAGAGGGAATGGAAGGAAAGGTAAGCAAAGGAACTATACACAGGCAATGGCTTTTCCAGGACCAAAGGATTTTTATGTTCTCACTGAAAAACTGGTCTGAGACCCAATCCCATTAGGATTTGGACCTGGATGGAATATGGCATAAAGTCAGGATAGCATCAAGTCACAAAACACTAGGTAACAGAAGTTGCACTTAATGCCTTCTGTAGAAGGATGTAAGTTCACGAGGAAAGCACTTACAAGGGTAAGACCCCTCTTTCCAAAGTTTTCAGCTCATGAGTTCTTGTAAACATCCTCAGATTGCCTCAAGCTCCTTTATTGCAAGAAGATTGCAGTCAGTATCTCAGTCGCCATTCTTGCCTTCAGCAGCCTCATCTTTCTTGACATTCTTTTTCCAACATAAAACGCTAAAGTGCTACAATAGTGTTCTCTTTCCAACCTCGACTTCCTACTAACTCCTAATTTTCTCTTGACCTAACACTGTTAGGAGGCTCAGTGATTTCACGCAGCCATTCCACTTAGCAATGGCCTGACACGCATCCTTGTTATGATGATGTTTCTCTCTAGCTTTCATCTCTCTGGATGGTGAATAAATCCAGGACTTCTCTATGATCCTACATACAGAGGGCCCAGTGAATTGCACAAATGCAGATGTAAATCTGAAACTTCAGATGTAGTGGAGCACAGCTGACTTCTTGAGCAAGAAACCACAAGCAATCGTGCAGCACAATTTAATATTCAGAAGTAATGCAGACAAACAGGACCTCAGAACAACGAGAGGGTGGTGACAGAGAGCAACATGTGTGGCAACCTGAAATAGGACTCTCAGTGCAGTGCGAAATTTCCTTGTCCACACCAAGTTAGCCAACAGTAAGCAGTCACACGGTGCATCTTGTCCCAATAACAAGAACACCTCTGGAATTGCATCCACATGGATGGGATTCACTTTGACACAAATACAATACAAAGACATTGAGCTTTCAGAAGTGCCCCGACAGCAGCTGGCATTTGTTCTGACAAGGTGTGTTATCACACTGCTGTATCACACAGCACATTGGGAGCAAATACTAAATGGTTCCTGCAGCACCGGTGTTTGGAATTCAAAATAAACTGCTATGTTATGGCAGAATGAGCTTATGGATCTCTAGCAGTTTTCATAGGAAACAAAGTATGTTAAGATAGACACAAACACAGCCTGGTATGAGAAAATTAAGAATTAAGGCCCCTTGCCTAATGCAGATCAGGAATCCTCATGTGGAGCTACTTTGTTCCAGCAGGAACTGGCATCTCTCTTCCTCTGATATTTTAACTGTGGTTGTGTCTGCCCTGGTCTGGTTTAACAACCAAGTTTTACCTTGCTGAGAAAGTCACAGTATTCTACTTTTACTGTGTGGGGAACTGATGAGATTTTCCCAAATGACCCTTTCATCATACTAACACTACTGCAAAGGCTGAAAGAAGGGTCTCAGCATTTAATTGATTTCATTTTTACACCTGCTCAACCCTTTTCTAAATGTGAGAACTTGTATCACAGTGATGATGAGGCTGGAAAAGACCTTAAAGCTCATCCAGTCCAACCTAAAACCAACAAAGGAAACCTAAACATCTGACATGCACTAGTCTCAGGTCTCTTAACTCCTACTAAACCATCAAGAAATACATGTTCGGTCCCTTTAAGGAGGTTCACAAACATTCTTCTCCCCATTCAGATCTGAATCCAGAAGATGAAGACGTTACTAACCAAGTAAATTATCACTTCCAGACAAGTGGTTTATATCTTCTGAAGTTCTTTAATAACAGTATTTCTAAGTGTTTCCTGGCTCTCTTTGCTACAGTAGACTAGAATTACCGTCTAGGGCACTTGCTCTGCAAGAATAAGGGCTTCTTGATCTCCCTTGTCATGAAGCTGAAATAAACATAGCTTTCCTTCCATCAAAATATTTGACAAACCTGCTTCTGTATATAAACATCATCAGGATATACTGTCAGGTTATCTAATTAGCACAGATATTAATGGAATTGTTCATCAGAGCTTATTCTTACTGTTTAATAACCCTTAAGGATCACCTTCCTTTTTGTAATTAGGGAAAGAACCCGAGATAAAAGGCGTTATCACTTGCAATGGCATAAATCAGGACCACAGTGGCTCAGAAGTACAACACAAATACCGGTTAAATTGAGATAAATATAAAAATCAGTAGATAAAGCAAAGCAATAAATAAAGCAATTTAAGGTACAAATCAGTGTTCCATTAAAAGCAATGAGAGAAAAGCTAGAGTAAACATTAGCAGTAAATGCTGAGTATTACTAGAGCAACTACCAGATACACTAACAGCATACAGACTGTTGCTAGGAAGCACCTGCAGTTCTGCATTCGTTTCTATCTAAACTACTTAAGCACAATTCAGACTCTGAGTTTTGAATCCTTCTAATAACTTTTATTAGAAATCTCAGGATTTTTGAGGGACTTCAAAAATTTAAAGTCTCCATCTGGGCAAGAACAACACCAGGGACCAGTAGAGGTTGAGGATTGACCTGTTGGTGAGTACTGTAGCAGAAAGAGACCTGGAGGTCCTAGTGAACAGCAGGATGACTGTGAGCCAGCAAGGTGCTCTTATAACCAAGAGGGCCAACAGCATCCTGGGGGGGATCAGAAGGGGGGTGGTTAGCAGATCAAGAGAAGTTCTTCTCCCCCTCTACTCTGCACT